>PVKH010025005.1:0-13509 GCA_004027955.1 Chaetophractus vellerosus | reverse complement strand
TTTTTTTTTAAGATTTATTTTTTATTTATTTATATACCCCTCCCCCTTGCTGCTTGTTCTTGCTGTGTTCATTTTTGATTTTTGCATTCTTCTGTGTCTGCTTGTCTCCCCCTGCTGCGGCATCCCTCCAAGTCAGCTCACTGCGCAGCAGCTTGCCTTCTTGAGGCGCCTGCCTTCTCGAGGAGGCCTCGGGAACCAAACCCAGGGCCTCCCATGTGACTAATTGAGCCACAGCTGGTTCCCATGATCACTGCTTTTAATTGCCTACTTCAGATTGCTGGAGGCCTGGCTCTGAAGGCAGCATTGTTCCAACCTGCCCCAACAAAGGTTGCAGAGGAGACTTAAGGATGATATGTTTCCTCAGAGCTGCAGAGGACAGTTGAAGGGCTCATTTGTTGGGCAGGTGCCGAGTCAAGAAAGCATAGCTTTGGGGAGCCCTGGAAGAAGCTCCTGAACCCGTCCTGGTCCCTTCATCATCACCTGCCCAGGGTAGTTTGGAGCCAGCCTGTGCTCCTTTTTTTTTTTGGTCCCTGGACCCGGTTCCATCTGGAAAATACTGACTTGGGAAACCTCTCTCCAGTATGCCTCCTCCCCTAGAATTTGCCCTCCAGTTAAAAGCTGCTTGAGACAATGAAAGCAGTGCAAGAACAATTAAGATAGGCAACCTGGGACAAAGGCTTTCTTGCTTTAAGTCCTGTGGTGGAATATCCAGGAGAGCAAGGAAGTCTGTTTCCTGGGAAGTAGGATATTCAGACTCTCATAAACAGGGTAACTCCTAAGGCCACTAGCAAGCACAAGCCCAGGATCAGGTACAGGCCCAGAAAAGAGAGGGAGAACTGTGTACTTTGCATTCACCTTGGACTGACCTTCCTGATAGGAAGGCTAAACTCTGGAGGAGAGCGCCAGCCAATACATAGCCAGTTTGTAAAAATGCTGAAAGGTGTTTTTTGTTTGTTTGCTTGGTTTTGTTAGCTTCTGACACTCAAGAAAATCTCTGTGATTTTACTAGCTGGATACAAATTCAAGAAGCAGGTATCTCAGGGAATAAATCCCATTGTTAATATTTTAATATATTAAAATGTACAGTGTGCAACCAAAGATTACAAGACAAACAAAGAAACAGGAAATGGTGGCCCATCCAAAGGAAGAAGATAGAAATCCAGGAAACTTAAATGAAGAAGACCAGATAGTATATATACTGACAAAGACTAAAAAAAATGATCTTCAATATGCTTAAGGAGATGAAGGAAAATACAGAGAAAGAACTAATGGATATCAGGAAAACAATGAATAACAATGTGAGAATTTCAAGAAATAGAAAATTTTAAAAGTAACCTAATAGAACTACTGGAGTAGAAGACCACTATAACTGAAATGAATTCTGGGACAGTTTCAACAGGAGATTGGAGCTGGCAGAAGAAAGAATCAGTGAATTTATAGAAAAGACAATTGAAATTGACATTCACTTACCAATTTTTATTATTCATCTTCTAAATTATCTTCTCTATTTCCTGTGCTATCCAATATAGTAGGCACTAGCCACATGGGACTATTTAAATTTAAAATTAAATTACTAGTCAGTATAGGAAATCAAAGATTTAGTTCCTCAGTCACACCAGCCACTTTTCAAATACTCAGATATATGTTGCTAGTGGTTAAATATTGGATAGAGCAGGTATGGAATATTTCTATTATTGCAGAACATTCTTTTGGACAGTGCTGATCTAGAGTGTGTGCTTCTTGAGGGCAAACATGCCTTATGCATGCAATTCCTAGGATAATATGGGTACTGAATCCATCCGTGAATGTTTGAATCTAGTCCCACCCTCTTGTTTTACTTGTGAAAAAACTTAGGCCCTAATAAATAAAATATCTAGTTAGTGAGATGCAAATCTAGAATAGGAGCCCAGGTTTCCTAATTCCCAGTTCACTGGCCTTTCTGTGTGGTCTTTAATGTGTAAGCTTATCAGTTTATATTTATTTTAGAGGAAGGAGCATTAAAGTAAAGTAGTGCTTTTCAGACTTGAGCGTACATAGAAATCAACTGGGGAGCTTATTAGAACTGCATATTCCTGAACCTTTCCCCCCCAAGATGTGGATTCAGCAGGTCTGGAGTAAGGAATAGGCATCTATATTTTAATCATATGCTTATCAATACTCTGTGGTACTGCCATTAGGCTAGACCATAGTAGAGAGTAACAGAATTGAGAGCCTAGAAATAGAACCACACTTATATGATGGATATTTGATTTTCAACAAAGTCAGAAAATCTGATGAGGAAAGGACATCTATTCAACAAGGGGTGTTGGAGCAACTGTACCACATTTAGGAAAAAAAAAATTAATCTTGACCCCTACCCTGCCTCATGCCAAATATCATATGGACCTGAATATAACAGTTATAGAACTGAATATAATAGCTTCTAGAAGAAATTAATAGCAGAATATCTTGGAAATGTCAAAGGTTTCTTGGACAGGACACAAAAATAATCATAAAAGAAAAATTGGAAAATTATACTTCATCAAAAACTTCTGCTCACCAAAAGACACCATTATGAAAATGAATAGGCAAGCCATGTAATTGGAGAAAATATTTGCAAAACATATTTCAGACAAAGGACAGGTATCCAGAATGTATAAAGAACTCAAAATATTAAAAAATGTCCTATAACTAAAAAAAATTAAAAAGTAAACATTCCAATTTAAAAATTGGCAGAAGATTTGAACAGACATTTTACAAATGAAGACCTACCAATTATCTTAATAAGCACCTAAAAATATACTCAGTATCATTAGTCATCGAGGAGATGCAACTTTAAACTTTAGTGAGATACTACTTTATATCCACCAGGAAGGCTAAAATTAATAGGCTGAAAACACCAAATGCTAGTGAGAATGTGGAGCAACCAGAACTGGAAGGAGAAGTGGTGGAAAGAGTGTGGTGGGCATTTGCATATAAGTCTTTTTGTGGATATATTCTTTCATTTCTTTTGGGTAATACCTAGGAGTGGACCTGCTTGGTGTATGATAAGAATTTCTGCTCCTAGATACATACTCTGGAAGAATGAAAGAATATATCCCCCAAAAAAGACTTATATAAGAATGTTCATAGCAGCTTTATTAATAATAGTCTAAACATGGAAACAGCCCAGGTGCCCATCAACAGAAGAATGGATAAACAAACTATATGATATATTCACACTCAGTTATGTATTTATTTATTTATTTATTTATTTTTAAAGATTTATTTATTTTATTACATATCTCCCCTTCCCCCTGCTGCGGCGATGCGCCGAGAGTGGTCACTGCGTAGGCGCGGCTTTCCCCGCTTGTGGGCGGTCTCTGCGTCCGTTCACAGCCGGCTTTCAGTTCTCAGGTGGCTGGCTGCACTCCATCTGCAGGCGACCTGCCCTGCCCGTGGCGGCTCTTGCCATGTCCGTGGCAGCTTCTTGCCCTGCCCACGGTGGCTCCGGCCCGCCCATGGCGGCTTGCCATTCTCAAGGCGATCTGCCCGCTAGGAGAGGTCCCCGGGAACCGAACCCGGGGCCTCCCATGTGGTATGCCGGCGCCCTATCCACTGGGCTATCGAGCCGGCCCCACTCAGTTATGTATTTATACTCAGCAGTAAAAAGGAATAAACTACTGAATGAATTACAAAAACATGCTGCGTGAAAACCTGACACAAAAGAATTCTCAATACATTTGTATAAAGTTCTTTGGTGAAAAAAATAAAAACACTGGTTGTCTCTGTGGGAGTAGTGAGAGGGATTGATTAGGGAGGGGCATGAGAGAACTTTGTCTAGTTAGAATAGTGCTCTGCATCTTGATTGGAGTTTAGGTTACACAGGTGTGTGTATTTGTCAAAACTCATGGAATGTTACAATTAAGATTTGTGCCTTTTATTATAAGTAATTTTTACCTCAAGGGAAAAGAAGTGTTAGATGTGATTATAATGCAGGTGATTATAGGACAATACTTTGAGAGCCTCTGAGCCTGCCGAATTCAAGAAATAATTCCTTCTCACCATAAAAAAATAATTCACAGATTATTAATATAATATTTTGAAAAATTTCTATAAGTATATGTGGCACTGTTTAAATATTTTAAAGGGTATGTTTGTGTTTAGTTATAGAAATATTGTATTAACGGTGCCTTTCTCTATTAGTAGATTTATTAGTAAGTAGACAAGGATTTGTGAAAATATTGTATAGTTGCTTATCCCAATAGTTCTTTTACTAACATCAGGAAGGAATTTTAATATCTGGAGCAATTGGACATGGAAATAATTTTGTATTGAATTGTATGTGATTGAATTGGTTAAAATGTAGTTTAAGATAGATATTCACAATGGCATTTCATAAATTGGGTGATTTTGCTTGGCAGGTATATTCCTCTTAGCTTGCACCTGAATGCCTTGAGTGTGTTTACTTATGCTATAAGTCCCTACTACCACTCACTTTAAGGTTCTAGATGCTTAGAAAATTAGAACATTTTCTTCTTGTATCTGGATTGTAATACTACATTATCAGCAAATTTTCAAAAGTGCTGGAGAAAGACTGAAACTGCCATACTAATGACCAAATGCTGATCATTGCGGGCAGAGGGCAAGTCTGACCTTATTGGTCTATAGGTAAAATAATAGTGGTCAAATAACTTGCCACATCCCAAATAATCTGTCCTGTAATTGGTCAGATACGTGGAATTTCACAAATTAAAGATTACTGCTTGCTTCCAATTTTAAGGATCACCTGAGGGCACTCATTAAATTTCAATCTCATATCTTAGAGATTGATTTAGTGGTGCTGGAATAGACTGAGAAGTTATATTCTTAATAAGTACCGCAGTAATTCTTATCATCAGGAATGTTTGGGAAACATTGACCTAAACTAGGGCTAAGTTTCTCAAACTTTTGTACATATTCCCACTCCCATAATAGCTTGTTAAAATGCAGATTCTTGGACCCTAACCAGGGCTACTCATTTGTCAAGTCTGAGATGAAGCCCCCAAATCTACATTTTCAGAAGCACATACAATGCACAGATCTAAGGGCCATCTTCTTAGTGTCACTCCTTAATGGAAGATCTCTGAGTAAATTTTTAGTCATTCTTACAAGAGGTAAGGGAGATGGGTGATTGAAGGAGAAATAACTTTGAAACTGTGGACTGATCTTAGTATAAGACCTAGATTGAGGACTTTGGTTAACCCAAGGAAAGTGAGTACCTAAGGGACACTGGGAGTGCATAAGAAAAAGGAGAGAGTTTGGGAACATCCACTGGCTGTAGGATCACCATCTTTGCGGAGGTGGGGCATTGGAAAGTGACTTGAAAACAACTGCATTCGTTTGCTTTCTGGTGGTGGGTAGAATTCCGGGGTCATTCTGTATGTCAATAAAAACCTGCATACTGTAGGTTGCCAGTTCCTTTCCTAAGTGCTGCTAATAGAAACCTAGTGACTCATTGATTTTTCTCTTGTGTAGTAAGAAGAAAACATAACATATAGACCATCTTCTGGCAGAAGATGATAGATTTGGATCAGAAACAGGAGGCGCTGGAAGCCAGGAATCAAAAGTGACGAAATTCTACAAGCCCTTGGGTGAGAGAGGTGACAGGGGATTTTAAAAATTGATTACATGCACCACATTAGCATTATTTGGTTTTCTTATGTGAGTGCATTGCTTTCAGTCTTATTGATACCTTCATCAATGTAAGGGAGAAGGTGGAATAAACTTTGGGTTGGGTCTTGAGCCATGCATTTCCTCTCAGGCTGCTTCAGTCCGTACCATCTGTCTTCTCCCTGCCTACATGCACTTTTTCTTATTTCCCATGACCACCTCCCCTCTTTTCCAGTGCTCAACCCTTGACCTGAAATACTTCACTAATATTATAGCTGCCATTTATTGAATCTTTATCATGTGCTAGGTACTGTGCCGTTGCTGTGCCTGCATGATTTCATTCCCTTCTCACAACAACTCAATGATCCAGAAACTGCTAATATGACTCATTTTATAGATGAAGCATCTGAGGTTCTGAGAGATTATATAATTTGCTAAAGATCTTACAGCTATTAAGTGGCAGAGGCAGATTTTCAACTCATGCTGTCTGACTTCAGACCCCATACTTGCTGCCATCTTTCTCTCAGAGAAAACCTGGGAAACCTCACTTGCCTTTCCTCCAGTATACCAAACAGGCACTCCTAATTTGGCATACTGCTTTTGAAAGGTTGCTAATCCCTGGGGATTTAAAAAGCATTAACGTTTTTATTACAAAATTTTTAAAAATTAGAGAAGAGAAAGAAATCACCTATAATATTACTGGCCTTACATAACTACAATTGAAATGTATTTGCTTCCCTATGCACGTGTATTTCCTTATAGTGCTTAATATTCTTTAGTATCTTGGTATTTAGATATAAATAGAACTTTTATACCCAGCAACTTCTAGCAGATTGAAAGTAAAGAAGCACAGCAAATGTGTGAATGTATGAATGAATGAATGAATGCTTCCATTTATGGAGTATTACATGTTTGTGTACTTGTCACTTGTATTTTTTCTGTGTTCAGACATGTGTCTCGTTACAGTTTACATTTTGTATAACACTTCAAATGGTATATGAATAAAGAACATTCTCTCCCAACCCAAGTATGTTCTACCTGTTTTTCCAGATCTTCCTCAAATACACATCCCCTTGAAGTTTTTCTTGACTTCCAAGCCCATAGTGATCTTTCTCTCCAGCCTTCTCAAGCATTTTCTGACTCTACCTCACATTTGACATTCATCAAGTTCTATATCTGCTAATTATACTTTTTTGTCCTGTTTCCTTATACCTCTTTCTATGCACACAGCAGCTAGTCCAGTCCTTCTTCAGTGATGTTAGTTTTATTTTTTTAGCATTTTGACATTCAAATCAAATTGTTATTGATCAGTTTTTCTAAGATTCTAGGATGACTCTAAACTTTTTGGGTGTCTTTCCATGCTCTGTAGGTTCCTATCACTGTAACCATGCCAGAAATGACAGAGAATGAGACTCCTACAAAAAAGCAGCACCGGTATGTATTCACAGTCCAAACCTAAAATAGTTTGGGAAGATAATTGGCAGAATTAGTTCCTATTTTGCTAAGTAGGTAGTCCTTAGGGAACTTTCATTTATATGCCTAGATAACTTACTTTAGAAATATATGTGCGGATAAATATAAAAATATTTACTGAAAGGGGTACATAGTTAAAATTTACCTGTCCTACTTATTCTACGAGCAGTGTATCAAGTAGTTAAAATGAGTATAAAAGCAAATTTAGTTGCTACTGAAATTTTTACTTGTATACAGTATTAGTTTTTGTAGACCCTAATTTCATTAGGCTGGAGTCAGTTTGAATAGACATTTTGTAACATTACAGTCCATTAATGCTAATATGCATATGAGCACAGTATTATTTCTGGTTCTTTGTATAATGCTGCTTCTGAATTTCTAGCATTTTAGTCAATGTTCCTGCTTAGAATTGCATGGCCAAAACTTCTAGTAAAATTAAAATCACTATTCTCTTTCTTTACCAAATAGCTATTGGAGTAGGCTAATGTATTGGGTAATTGTGTATAAAAAGGAAAATCAATGTTTTTAGTACTTTTTAAATGCTTTTTAAAAAATCTAATAATTCGAACAACCTAAGATACAAATATAAAGGATGGTTCAAATGCCAGTTGCAAATATATCTGGGCTGGTGGCTGCCATATTTTCCTCCCTGGGGAGCACTACTCTCTACTGTTTCTTGTCTCCCCTACCCACGTAACCCCACCCCTGCCCAGTAGACTACCAGGAGAAAGATCAGAAGTCATCTGCTTGGCACATCATTTTGAGAGTTTTCTAGCCTGTAAATTACATTTTTTAAGTAATTAGGGTTTTCAATGGTTGATTCACTTCCTAACCTATGATTCTGGGTGTGCAAGAATAGAGAATTAAAGATATTTCCAGAAAGTGTTACTCCTAAATTTATATTGATGCATCTGCAGTTAGATTTTCAGATCATAATAAATAAGAAATTTTTTCTTCGGATGGTCTCTTATTGATGGAACAAATAAAAATTCATAAAATTAATTTTTATGGTTCTCAAAATATACAATGCTTAAAATGCTCTCCCGTTATTTTCTTGTTACCTTGTATCTACACTTTTCGTTTCAGAAAGAAAAACCGCGAGACACACAATGCAGGTAGACACACAATTTAAATTTTATTTTTTAGTATTTTTTGCTTTCAAAATGAAATTATACTGCAGTTGATTATAGTTTTTACATTATGAGCATAGAATCATTATTCATTATATTTTAGGAAGGTATTTCCTTATTGTTTTTAATTGACAAAAGCATCCCCAGAGTCCCTTGAATACGGCTTGCTTATCATATTCTGATTTATAGTCTATTTAGATAATTTAAATTCAGAGATTATTATATTCATGGAGCTAGGGTTTTAAGTGAAATCACCTATTGAGTAAGTCCAGATATGTTTCTCCTAAATAGAGTGAAGAGTATGTATCTTTGCAGAAGTTGCAGACGGGGTTGGCAGCCCAGAAAAGTAGGGAAGGGATGAGCACCAGGCCATAGATCTTAGGGCTACTTGCAAATGTGAACAGTCTTAAACTGAGTTGTAGAATATAGAAAATAAACATTTGATCTTATTTCAAACATCAAAATTATAGATCAAAGCTAGATAAATATATATAGGATTAATTGTACATATATTTACAATTTGACACATTGTATATAACATTTTATTTTCCATCGAGTACTACAGTTAGAGCTAGAAAAATTATTTTAGAAGTTAAGTACTATTGCCCTATAAATAATAGCTTCCTTGGGATAATTTTATCATTGGAAAGATATGTTGTATGCTGGTGGGAGATTGCCATTCCCCAGAATGAGTTTACTAACCCTGAAGCCCTATTTATTACAATGGGTAAAGAGTCTAAATGTGTTATATATGTTTTCTTTTTTTACCTCCACAAATAAAAAAATACATTCTTAGATGTCTTTTATGCCTCTATTATTTGAGAATTCAGAGGAAAAGTAACCTATACTTCATTTTGGTTTGTTTTGGCCACATAAACTAAATATAATCTTTTCTGGTCATTTGAACTAAGTCTTTTTATTGGAATTAACTGTCAGGCGGTATCATAAATATGTCCTGGCAGCAACTTAAGAGAGAAAATTGGACGTCATTGAAAAGGATGAAAAGGATGCCCTTTACACGTAGATCATGAAGAAAAAGCATATATTTTACAAAACAAGACCTACCCATCCTATAATCTGAAAGATCATCTTCTTAGAAGGACTGGAATCCTTTGTTAGTAAGGAAATTTTCTAACAGAAAATAGCTAATACTAAGGTTTACTATTTACAGTGTCTTAGAGAAATAAAGTAGATAATCTCTTGTACCCTTTCCCCCTTCCATACACATTTTAAAGTCATAGCTCATAAGCCTGGAACATTTCTCATTTAATTGAGAAGTTGTTAATTGCCCAGTTTCCTAGATGGGAAAGGTCCTGTATCGCCTAAGTGGGCAGCCCAAACTCCAAAAAGAAAACTAAACCAATGCTTTTTGTTACCTATTTTAACTCATACCTAATAGCTGTTTCTACTCCAAAAGGATCCTGTAGTTTTCCTAAAATGTGTTTTATGGCTTATAAATATATCTAGAAAGGTCTAATTTGCCCATGTGCCATAAAGATGCGGCTTTCTAACAGCTTGTTAGTAGGCTCTTGAGATACAAATATCATTAAAATCTCTGGTAATTACATGAAATATAGTGGCCTAATAGTAATGAAATATTGTAATTTCTGTTTGTTTATAATTTGAACTTGATAATTGTAGCACCCATTCTTTAAAATGATAATTCAGGAGCAGCTTATGTGAATTTCTATAACACAAGACTTAAAATATGACTTTCTTAGAAACTTTATTTCCTTTTTATAATTATCTGTCTTCAGTAGATACTGTTTGATAAACTTTCCTTAGGAGTTTCTTTACTTAAATTTCTTTACCTAAGAAGAATGAGGCACTTTGGCAATAGTAGTGTAAGGTTTGATAAGTTAATTTTTTTTTTCTTTGTCTAGTGGAGAGGCATAGAAAGAAGAAAATCAATGCTGGGATAAACAGAATAGGAGAGCTGATCCCATGTTCCCCTGCCCTGAAACAGGTAAGCAGCACACTCATTTCATTCATTACTTGTGAACAGATAATTCCCTAAGTTGTTTCTGTGCTTAGAGTAATTATTTTTGCTCCCTGTCATTTATAGACTCCTTAAGTTGCGTTTTCTCTTGAATTACTAAACTAGTCCCATGATTGTGTTTATATGTGTGCCACTGTATTCATCAAGCACTTCTTTTATTTTTCTGCCAGCTCATGTTCTTTATTATTTTTAAATTCTATATAGTAAATTCTAGACTCTTTCAAGGATCTCATCTTTATTTTATTCCCCATGTCCTGTCAAACCCCAGTAGTACTTAAATTCTGAACTTATAGCATGACAGTTTTCCCTCAATGAAGCTTTTTGTTTCTTCTGATAATGAGGATAAAATGTGCTCATTGAAAACCAAAATAATCAAAGAAACAACAAACAAAACAAAAAACCCAAACAAAACCAGTAACAAAAACAAAACAAAAATCCAAACAAAACCAAAACCGAAAAATAAAATTCGAATGATCTGGAAAGTATAAAAAAGTTTAAAAAATAAATTTTCACTCTCCCCCGTTTTCCTCAGTTTTAACCACTGTTTAAATGTTGGTACAGGCATTGCTTTATGCATATATCTATGTCTATACAGCCAGTGCTTTTTTGAAACCTACTTTGTGATTTTTCACTCATTTTTACATAGTGGGCTTTTTCTCGATTGTAGTTATCTTTCCTCATGTGGTTCTTCTTTTTTATGGTTATTAGATGGACTTAATGATAATTAAAAAACATTCCATTATAAAGGTATACCATTATTTGTGGTAGCCTTTTCTTCTTAAATTTTAATCAAAATAACATGCAAAAATTAATATATATTACTTAGCAAATAGCCCTATAAAAGCTTAAAACAACAAAATTAGTCTCCTGCCTGCCTGCTTCCCAACCTTTATTCAGCTCCTCAGAGGTAGCTATGCTCAACTGTTCTATTTACTTCTATAGTTCCAAGTAATGTACTTATACTGGTATATCTTAATTTATCCATTTTCAATATTATCTTTTGGCTTCCTATTATACTTTCTCTTGGCTCTCCTCTCCCTGATATTCCCAGTATAATTCTATTACAACTTTTGGTTAAATCAGCATTTTTTTTTATGTTATTAAGACTATGTAAATATTGTTTACTGTTGAGCAAAATAGGGTACTCTTATAATAATGTTTCGTTTCATGTACAACATTTTGGGTTTTTTTGGAGTTAATAATTGCCTCATGGTTTTTTATTTGCTTAATTTTCTCTATACCTATCTTTAATTCTTCACATGTGTCTAGTGATCCCTTGGTACAGTTTTCTACATGGTTAAATGTACTGCATAATTTCCATTTTTCCTGTTTTTCCTTGACACTTTTCTTCTGGAACTCTGTCCACCTTTTTCAATCTCAACTAGTTACTCTCTTCCAATTCTTCTGTTCTTTCAAGTTCTCATATTTTTAATTTCTAGGCTTTTTATTCTTAATCTCTTTTCTTTTAATAGCATATGTTTGTTTCATGGATACAATATCAACTCTGAGAATATTATATAGCTCCCCCCCCCTTTGAAGGTTTCTTGGCTTTTCTGTGTTGTCTTTGTTTCTTCTGAGTTCTCTTTTTCCTCTCCCCTGTTTTAATTGATTGTCTTTCCTGTTGGAGACTTTCCTTAAGCTTGGTGATATTTAGCTGTTTTTGCTATTTGAGAATGAGACATTAAGAAGCTATCTTTTAGTAGGTTTCACTGTTGAGTGATTAGCTGGTGAGCTAGTTACTTTTGTTGGAGGACTCCAAAATATCAGCATTTGCAGTTTTTTTTGTGTGTGGGGGGGGCGGGGGGAGAGGAGATTCTTTTTTCCCCCAGAGAAGAAGCCTTCATCCTCCTACCTGAGAGTGGGAATGGTGGAAGAAGAGGACGAGTATAAGCCTGATTGTCATTTATCTAGGAGCTGGGTCAGGAAGGGTGTGCTGGAGATTCTCAAACATTTGTAGGCAGAGTTTTACTTTACCTCCCTGTTTGCACATGGGAACCTCATCTTGTCCTCTTCTGTGCTAAGGATCCCCAAGGCTGAAATTCCTGGTTCAGATTTCACAGAAAATAAATTTGGCTCTTGAAGTGGGGCCTGGAAAGGGAAGTCATTCAGCTGCATAGAATGGGGCTCTAGGTGCTTATTACTCCTTTTTTTTTTTTTTTTTTTTTGTTACATATCCCTCTCCTTTCTGCTTACTCTTGCTGTGTGTTCATTTTTTGTGTTCTTCTATGTCTTCTTTGTCTCCCCTCTGCTGCGGCGATGCGCCGAGTCAGCTCACTTGCGCAGGCGGCTTGCCCCACTTGTGGGCGGCTTTGTTCCGTTCGCAGGTGGCTCGCCCTGCCAGTGGCAGCTTTGCCCTGCCCGTGGCGGCTTTTTGCCCTGCCCACGGCGGCTCTGCCCTGCCCACGGCAGCTTTGCCTGCTCAGGCGATCTGCCCGCTCGGAGAGGTCCCCGGGAACCAAACCCGGGGCCTCCCATGTGGTATACCAGCACCCTATCCACTGGGCTACAGCCGGCCCCTCCTTTTTTTTTTTTTTATTTGAAAAATAATTTGTCAACGTATATTATTCATGCAGAACATAAATAAACAATAAGTGTATAGTAAAAGTTGTGAATTTACAAAACAAACATACATAACATCATACAGGACTCCTGTACATCACCCCACCACAAACTCCTTGATTGTTGTGAAACATTTGTAACAAATTAAGAAAAAGCATTGTCAAAGCATTACTACTAACTATAGTCTGTATCTTACATTTAGTGTATTTTTCCCCCAACCCACCCTATTATTTTTTTTTGTTTATAAACCACACGATTTATCTAAAGTGTACAATAACTGGCATTTGGTATAATCACGGAGTTGTGCATTCATCACTTCAATTAATATTAGAGCATTTTCATTACTCAAAACAACAACAATGACAAAAAAAACAAATCACTATCATACCCCTATGTTAGCGCTACTAATGACAAATCCTGTGATGTGTTTTCACCATTTCTATTCATTTCCAAACATTTACAAACAACTTTTTTACCACTTTTGCACAGATTTAACCTCAGCTTTCCATTTTCTAACTACATTCTTTTCTCTGGTAACTTATGTTCTAGCTATTAACTCCATGAGTTTGCTCATTGTATTTATTTCATAGTAGCAAAGTCACACAATATTTGTCTTTTTGTGCCTGGCTTGCTTCACTCAACATAATGTCCTCCAGGTTCATCCACATTGTCATATGCTTCACGACTTCATTTCTTCTTTTTTTAAAATAATTTATTTACTCCCCCCTCCCCCGCCCC
>PVKH010025004.1:0-13505 GCA_004027955.1 Chaetophractus vellerosus | reverse complement strand
CCGTTGCGGCGACGCGCCGAGACTTGGTCACTGCGCAGGCGCGGCTTTCCCCGCTTGTGGGCGGCTTCTGCTTCCATCACGGCCGGCTCCAGTTCGCGGGTGGCTGGCTGTGCTCGATTTGCAGGCGACCTGCCCTGCCCGTGGCGGCTTTTGCCCTGTCCGTGGCAGCTTTTTGCCCTGCCCACGGCGGCTCCGGCCCTCCCATGGCGGCTTGCCATTCTCAAGGCGGTCTGCCCGCTAGGAGAGGTCCCCGGGAACCGAACCCAGGGCCTCCCATGTGGTTTCCCAGCGCGCTCTTTATCCACTGAGCTATCTAGCCGGGCCCTCAGGATTTTCTAAATATAGAATCCTGTCATCTCCAAATAGGGAAAGTTTTTCCTCTGCCTTTCCAAATTGGATAAGTTTTTATTTCTTTTTCTTGCCTAATTGCTCTGGTTAGAATTTCTAGTACAGTGTTGAATAACAGTGGTGACATCGGGCATTCTTTCTTCATCCTGCTCTTAGGGGAAAGCATTCAGTCTTTTACCATTGAGTATGTTGTTAGCAATGAGTTTTTCACATATGCCCCTTTTCATGGTAAAGATGTTTCCTTCTATTCCTAGTTTGTCTAGTGTTTTTATCAAGAAGTGGTACTAGATTTTATCAAATGCCTATTCTGTGAAAATTGAGCTGATCATACTGTTTTTTTTTTTTTTACTTTTGTTCTATTACTGTAGGGTAGTACATTAATTGATTTCTTATACTGAACCACCGTTGCATTCTTGGGATGAATCCCATTTGATTATGATGTATAATTTTTTTTTAATATTTTTTAAGGTGCTGTTAGATTAAGTGTGCTAGTATTTTGTTGAGGATTTTTGTATCTGTATTCATGAAGGATATTGCCCTGTAATTTTATTTTCTTGTGATATCTTTATCTGGCTTTTGAATTAGGGAGATGCTAGTTCTATAGAATGAGTTAGGGAATATCCCCTTGATTTCAATTTTTAGGAAGAGTTTCAGCAGTATTGTTGTGAATTCTTCTTAGCTTGTTTGGTAAAATTCTCCTGTGAAGCCAGCTGGCCTTGGGCTTTTCTTTGTTGGGAAGTTTTTCATTGCTCATTCAATCTCTTTACTTGTTATTGGTCTGTTGAGATCATCTATTCTTCTTAAGTTAATGTTGTTAGTTTGCGTGTTTCTAGGATTTTGTCCATTCATCTAGTTATCTAATTTGTTGGTGTACAGGTGTTCATAGTATTCTCTTATAACACTTTGGTAGTAATGTCCCCCTTTCATTTCTGATTTTTATTATTTGCATTCTCTCTTTTTTTCATTATCAGTGTAGATAAAGGTTTGTCAATTTTATTGATCTTTTCAAAAAACAAACTTTTGGTTTTGTTGATTTTCTCTCTTGTTTTTTTATTCTCTATTTCATTTATCTCCTTCCTTCAACTCACTTTGGGTTTAGATTGTTCTTCTTTCTGTTGATCTTCCAGGTGCCAAGTTAGGTATCTGATTTGAGATCTTTCTTCTTCATCAATATAAACATTTAGAGTTGCAAAATTCCCTCTCAATACTGTATTTGGTGCACCCCAAAAGTTTTGGTATGTTATATTTTAATTTTCATTCACCTTAAGATATTTCCTAATTTCCCTTGTAATTTCTTTGATCCATTGGTTGTTTAAGAGTATGTTGTTTAATTTACATATATTTCTGAATTTTCGATTTCTCCCTTTGTTATTGTTGTCTACCTTCATTCCATTTTGGCCAAAGATACATTGTATGATTTCAATATATTTAAACTTATTGGGACTTGTTTTGTGACCTAGCCTATAGTATATCCTGGAGAATGATCTATATGCACTAGAGGAGGTTTGAATGCTCTGGTTGTTGGGTGAAGTATTCTATATATGTCTATTAGGTCTAGTTGGTTTATAGTATCATTGAAGTCCTCTATTTCTTTATTGATCTTCTATCTTGATGGTGTACTGTACCCATTATTGAATGTGTTGTATTGAAGTACCCTACTATTAGTTTTGAACCATCTATTTCTCCCTTCAAATCTGTCAATATTTGCTTCATACATTTTTGGGCTCTGCCATTAGGTGCATAGATATTGTAATTGTTATGACTTCTTGCTGAATTGCCCCTTTGTCAGTGTATAGTGACCTTCTTTGCCCCTTGTAATAGTTTTTGAACTAAAGACTATTTTATCTGGTATTGTATTGCTACCCCAGCTCTTTTTTGTTTACTCTGCTTGTTTTTTTTTTTTTTAACATCCTTTCACTTTCAACCTAATTGTATATCTGAATTTAAGGTGAGTCTCTTGTATACAAGATATTATTGGGTCATGCTTTTGTTATCCATTCTGCTAACCTCTGACTTGACTGGAGAGTTTAATCCACTTACATTTAAAGTAAGTACTGATATTGTAGGATTTTCTTCATTCATTTTGGTATTTAGTCTTTGTAATTCTTATACCTTTTTTGGTCCCTTAATTCTTCCATTAATGCCCACTTTTATATTTGTTTGATATTTTCTGTTGTACCATTTTGAGTCACTCTTCATTTCTTTCTGAATATATTTTTAATATATTTTCTTTGTGGTTACCATGGGACTAAAATTTAATGTTCTAATTCTATAATAATTATGTTTGATTTGATACTAACTTAACTTCAATAGCATATAATACACTGTTCCTATATACCTCTCTCCTCTCTCCTCTTCTCCTTTTTGTTTTATTTGTTACAAATGATACCTTATACATCGCATGCCCAAAGCCATAGATTTATCATTACTTTTATGCTTTTGCACTTTACAATCTGTAAGAAATAGAGTGGTATATTTTAGTTTCCTAGGCTGCTTAAGGTAGATACCATGAAACAGTTCAACTTGAACAATGGGAATTTATTAGCTTACAGTTTTGAGGCTAAGAAAATGTCCAAATGTACACCTGGGTTGTTTCTAGCTTTTGGCAATCATGAATAATAGCACTATGAACATTGGTGTACAGATGTCCATTCCTGTCCCTGCTCTCAGTTCTTCTGGGTATATAATCAGTAGTGGTATTGCAGGGTCACTTGTCAAGTCTATATTCAACTTCTTTAGGAACTGCCAAACAGTGCTCCACAGAGGCTCTACCATTCTGCATTCCCACCAACAGTGAATAAGTGTTCCTATCTCTGCACATCCTCTCCAACACTTGTAGTTTTCTGTCTTTTTAATTGTGGCCATTCTGATAGGTGTGAAATGATATCTCATTGTAATTTTGATTTGCATTTCCCTAATCATTAGTGATGTTGAGCATTTCTTTATGTGTTATTTTGCCATTTGTATCTCTTCTTTGGACAAATGTCTATTCAAGTCTTTTGCCCATTTTTAAATTGGGTCATTTGTCTTTTTTATTGTTGAGTTGTAACATCTCTTTATATATCCTGGATATTAAACCCTTATGGGATATGTGATTTCCAAGTATTTTTTCCCATTGAGTTGGCTGCCTTTTCACCCTTTTGACAAAGTCCTGTGAGGTGCAAAAGTGTTTAATTTTGAGGAGGTCCCATTTATCTATTTTTTCTTTTGTTGCATATGCTTTGGGTGTAAGGTCCAAGAAACCACCACCTACTACAAGGTCTTGAAGATGTTTCCCTACATTTTCTTTTAGTAGTTTTATGGTCCTGCCTTTTATATTAAGATCTTTGATCCATTTTGAATTGATACTTGTATAGAGAGTGAGATAGGGGTCCTCTTTCGTTCTTTTGGTTATAGATATCCTATTCTCCCAGCACCATTTGTTGAAGAGATTGTTTTGCCCCGTTAACATTAACTTTGTAGGTTTGTCAAAAACCAGTTGACTGTATAGGTGAGCCCACTGCTTTCTTGTCTCCATGGTTTCTGATGAGAAACTGATACTTAATTTTATTGGAACTCCTTTGAACATTACACATTGGTTTTCTCTTGCAGCTTTTAGAACATTCTCCTTGTCCTTGGCATTCAACAGTTTGACTACTATGTACCTGGGCAGAGTTCTTTTCTAGTTTATCTTGTTTGGTATTTGTTGGCCTTCTTGAATATGCATATTCATTTGTTTCATTAAGTTTGGGAAGTTTTGCCATTATTTCTTTGAATATTCATCCTGCCCTTTTTCTCTTTTTCTTCTTCTAGGACTCCTATAATGTGTGTTTGTGTGCATGATGGGTTTTCGCAGGTCTCTTAGGGCTCTGTTCACTTTTTTTCCTTTCTTTTTTATTTCTGCACCTCAGCATGAATCATTTCATCTGTCTTATCTTGAGATCCCTGGTTCTTTATTCTGCCAGCTCCAATCTTCTATTAAAACTATCTAGGGGATTTTTCATTTCAGTTATTGTGGTATTCAACACCATTATTTCTGTTTGGTTCCTTTTTTACATGTCCCGTCTTTTTATCAAGATTCTCATATTGTTCAGTCCTTGTTTTCCTGGTAGCTTTTCATTCTTTCTCTGTGCTTTCCTTTACCTTCTTGAGAATATTGGGAATCATTTTTAAAAGTATTAGTCTGGTATATCTAAAGTCTGGTATTATTCATTGATGGTTTGTAGATTTTTATTTTGGATGGGCCATCATATCCTGTTTCTTTGTTTGTCTTGTAATCTTTTGATGCACACTATACATTTAAATATTTTGAAGTCCTGAGTCATGTGTTCTTAAATTTGTATCCAACTAGTGGTAAGACAGATTTCCTTGAGTGCCAGAAGCTAACAAAAACAAGCAAACCAAGGGGAAAAAAATAACACCTTTCATGTCTTTGCAAATTGGCCCTGTTTTGGCTAGTGCAGTTCTTCAGACTTTAGCCCCCTAATAAGAAGATAAGCCTGAGGCAAATGTGAAGTGCAGGGCAGTCTCTGTGTTTTCTGTGCCTGAGTATTGTCTTGGGCTTGTGATTCCTCTCCTATTTATAGGAATTGGAATGTCCTTCTACTCCCTATGAAATAGACTTTCTTCCCCTCTGGGGTGCTCCATGGAATGACTTAAAGCAAGCAATCCTTTGCTCCAGGCCACTTTGAAGGAATTGTTTCTTACACTGCTCCAGATGTCCACAAGCTGCTTCTGTCTGCAGGGCAAGTTCTGGGAGGGTTAATCTGTGATTAACTCTCTCTTGTCTTTCAAGCTGCCACCCAATGGATTAGCCCTGACATCGGGTGCCCAGTAGTTACATAGGGTTTACTCTGCTCCCCCTGGAACAGGACCAGGAATCCACAATTGGAGAGCAGATTGGTTCTACAGTGGTTCAGTCAATAATGGAATTTCCAGGAGGGGACAGATAACTGGCTAGAAAGGGTGCCACAAGCTTCTATCACCATTTTTAAAGCTGTGTTTTCTTGACTCATCCCTTGCCCAATTACTGCAATCCTTTAACTGTTTTCCAGAATTTTGAGGAAAATGACTGCCAGTTTTTGCTGCTCATATAAAGATTCTGTGGGTGTTGATACCCTGGAACATCTTCTTCTGCCCTCCTGGTCCTGCTCACCCCTTCTATTATTTCTTTGAATGTTTCTTTTACCCATGTCTCTTTTTTCTGTAAGTCCCATAATTCATATATTGGTACACTTAATGGTGTTCCACAGGTCTCTTAGGTTCTGTTCACTTTTTACATTCTGCTCCTCAGGCTGAATCATGTCAATTGTCTTATATTCATGTTCACTGATTTTTTTCTCCTGCCAGCTCCAATCTGCTATTCCCACCCTCTAAGTTTTTTTTGTTGTTGTTGTTTGTTTTTTTAATTTCAATTGTTATGGTCTTCAACACCAGTATTTCTCTTTGGATCCCTTTTGTTATTTCTATCTCTTTATTGAGATTCTCATTCAGTTCATTTATTGTTTTCCTGATATCTTTTAGTTCTTTCTCCTTGTTTTCCTTTAGGTCTTTGGGCATGTTGATTTTTTTTTTAAGTCTTTGTCTGGTATATCAAAGCCTGGTTTTCTTCATTGATTGTTTCTGAAGTTTCATATTGCTTCTCTGGATGTGCTATCATGTCCTGCTTCTTCATTTGCCTTGTAATCTTTTGTTTTACACTGAACATTTGACTATTTTAATGTGTTAACTCTGAAATTTAGTCCTTGCACTGTCTGTTCTTTAAGTTTGTATCCAGCTAGTGATATGACAGAGATTTCCTTGGTTGCCACATGCTAAAAAAATTAAAAATCCTGACAATCTAATGCTAAAAATGCACTTCACTATCTTTACAAGTTGGCTTTTTATTGACTGGTGATCTCCTTCAGGATTTTCCCTCCTACCAAGAAGATCAGCCAGAGTCAAAAGCCCACGATACTCTCTGTCTTTTCTGAGCATGTGCTCTCTCATGGATATGTGCTCCTGGCCTTAGGGACTCCCCCTTTTACAGGGATCTGAATGCTCCCTCTATTCCCTCTGAAATAGATCCCCACACCCCAGATGCTCTATTGTATTTCTTAAAGCCAATAAACTTTTGCTGCAGTATGCTTCAATGTGATTCATTCTTATACTGTTTTAGCCATCTATAAGCTGCTTCTGTCCACAGGGAAAGTCCTGGGGAGGTGAGCCAGAGAGGGGTGACCTGATTCAGTTCTTCAGGCTGCTACTCAATAGTTTGGCACCAACTTGCAGACACGCTAGTATACACATAGGTCTTTTCTGTTCCCTCTGGGACAATGCCAGGGACTCACTCTGAGAGTGAAAGATGCTTCACATCATGCAGTGGAGTCAGTGGGGGAGTCATGAGTGTCTCCTATCATTTTAAAGCTGTGTTTTCTTGCGTTGGTGCTTCCCCTATTACTGAAAACCTTTAACTGTTTTATGAAGGTTTGAGTAAGATGACTCTGCCATGTTTTGCTAGTCATTCAAAGATTCTGCAAGGGAACAGAGACCTGGAGTGTCTTACACCCACCATCCTGGTCAACTGTAAGTCTGAAAACACCTTCTCATTTTCTGAGTCCTCTTCCAATCCCTAGTTACAATTTTATTTAAAAAAAAAATCTCCTTTTTTTCCCTCATAAAAAGCCATGTCATAAGTTATAAGAAAGAAAAAGGAACAATACTATATTTGAAAACCTGACTCTAAATGCTGACTTTCTTATTTATTAGCCATGGAAACTTTTTGAGCTGCAGCTTCCTCATTCATAAAAATGGGGACAGTACTACCTAACTAATCTCCCCAACAGAGGAAACAGCAAAGCATTATAGAAGTGAAATTTCCATTCTTCTTGTCTTCCCTATAGCAACCTAGTGGTCTAGGACTTCATCATTACATCTACTTGCCTAAGCACCTGGTGCAGAGCATGCACTGTGAGTACTTGGGGTTGCTGACTGGCCAGCATGACAGGTGGTTGGCTGGCTGGCTGGGGCCAAGTTTTGGACATCCTGTATGCAGTCATCCAAGTGCTGACAGGTAAGACTCATAAAACATGAGTGGTAATTGTCTTGACCACTATTTGGTCAATGTTTCCAGTATTGATTTTTTTTCTTCCTTCCATTTTAACATTTTTCAAGTAATTGAAAAGATTCAGATGGGCAGAAAGTAATAATGAAGTATTTGTAAGATTATTTAAGACAGAAATGGATGTTAATGTTGTTTTTCTTCTTTTTGTTGTGCCATCAATTAAAAAAGCTTGGAATTTCAAATATAAAATTTGTTAAACATTTTTTCAAGCAATAATGAAAAATGTTTTCAGTCAATAATGATTGCTAACATTTACTGAGTGCTCAAACTGTGCTAGACAGTGTGCTTTGCATTTATTAACTTGTCTGTCACAATGACCCAGAAAGATTGGTTCTATTGTGCCCTTTCACAGCTAAGAAAACTGAGGCATAGACTGTCTTCACTGGAGATTATAGGAGTGACAGAGCTGGGCATTAATATCTATGCAGCCTGGCTGCAGAGCCCACACATGAATCACTATATTAACTTTTAAGTTCCAAATAAGATTTCTTCAAAGTGTGATCTGCAGACTTCTTGGCCTCAATTTTTTTCTTAAAATGCAGATTCCTGAGCTCCATTCCAGACTTAATAAACCATTGTACCTGGAGGTAATCCTGGAAATCTGAATTTTAGCAAGGATTTCACATTATTCTAACACATACTAAAGTTTAAGGATCATTTAAGTAAATAATGCCTAATTGTCAAACTGGCCAAAGGTCAGGAACCTTTGGATGCCAGCCCCTGCCTCCAAGAGGACCACCAATGAATGCCTCCTGAAAGCTCAGCATCTTTATCTCCTGAAAGCTCAGCCTGCGCAGTCTCCAAGACCAATGCAAATGATCCCTGGTTTAACTGAGCCAACAACATCTAGTCCAGCTCCTCCAGATTTGTGTATAATTGGGCTCCAGGGTTCACAGTGGGTTTCTGCTTTTTTCCTAAGACATTAATTACTAATTATTTTCCCTTACTCATCTTGTTATGTCTGGGGAAGTAAGGAGTTACTCTTGTCCTGGCAAGAAGCTCAGAGCTCTGTCAACAGTTCTAAATCTTATCTGCCCCACACCTCCACTTCCACATTATTCTCTTGACACTCTTGTCTGAGGACTCCAGTACACATCCACTGGCTAGTCCTTTCTGCTCACATGCCATACCACATCTCTTGACGTTGGACCTCTGGTTCCCTCTCTGGTACATTCCTAGCCCTCCTTGGCCCAGCACTGTCATTTCTGATGTGAACCATCACAAGAGACCTCCCATTTTAAGCATTGCCCGTGGAGGGGCAAACTCCTAACAGATCTCTGTCCCAGCCTCACAGTTCCTGTTTAGAGAACCTCTCCAGAATCCCTATGCTTCCAGGGCTGGGCCTTGCTTTTCTTCCTCTTAAGCTTGCCCTCCCATCCAGGATTGTGGTCTTGCCCCTTAAGCTCATTTGCAATTCGAGCATTTGATTACATCTCCATTCTCACCTTCTCCTATCTTCAATCTTGCATGCCTAGCTCTAGACACACTTTTAGTTGCCACAGAGGGGCTTGTTCTTCCTTGTACCAGGATTATTCTTGCTCCATGTGCTATTCCCTTGGTCTGGAAAATTTCGTGGTCTTCCCTTTCACCTGCTAACTCCTTCTTAAGTTTCAGTTCCAATGTTTAGCCCTCCTTGACCTTTTAATTCTTGATCAAATGTTCTGTGAAATTCCCACTATTCTATACTTCACCTATCATGGAACTCATCACATTGTAGTGCAGCTACCTTTTTACTTACACATGGTCTGACCTAGAGTTTAAGTTTCATGATGACAGGGCATCCATCTTCCCATTGTACTCAGTCCACAGTGCACAGTAGTTGTTGAGTAAGTATTTACTAAATAAGCAAATGAATGAATGATGCTTTCCCAGATGCTGGCTAAGTGCCTCTCTCAATCAGAATACCTATTGTTCTGACACAAGTTGATGCCAAGTTCTTTCCTCTGACTTCATCCTCTTATAACACTTTGGTTGGCCTTCTCCATTCCAGCCAACCAAAGGTATTTGTTGTTGAGTGGATGGTGGGAACCCCCGAATTTGTAGTCCGTTGGTCAGAAGTGAGGGTGGCCCTGGTAACCCCCAAACCTGTGACTGGTGTCTGAAGGAAGCTCAGTCTTGTGGGGACGGTTCTGTTAGCCTGTGAATCTGACCTAACTCTGGTGTCAGAAGTTATTGTGGAGGCATAAGCATTCACACTAACACTGAGAATTTGTAAAATGTGTTCTTTGCAAGTTAGTTCTTATTTGATTACATGGCTGATTCAAAGCATTTATCATTATCTGAAATTATCTTTTTTCATTTCTTATTGGTGATTATGGTCTGTTTATATTAGATATCTGTAAGTTTCCAGGCTGTCTTGTTAATCATTGCATTCCCAGAACCTAGTCCAGTGCCTGACATTTATTATTGTTAGAATGATAAATGAATGAGACAAAAGAGACAACTGAATTGCTGGACATTTCAGGGAAAATTGCCATAACCAATAACACTTTGCAAACTCTTCCCTCCCTTCCTTCCTTCCCCTTATATCCAACCACTTTTCTCCTCAACCCCCAAATCTCTCTCTCAATTTCTCTCTGGCTTGAAATATCCAAAGCTTCAGTTATACACTTTGCTACCCACAGAGAGTATGTGGCATAAATCTTGTTTTCTGATCTTAGCTCTTCACTGAGAGATTGGGTGACCTGGACTAGTTCTGGCTCACTGGCTTCCTCAGTTTCCCTTTCAGTATAGTGAGCATGTATTTTCTATTTTGTAAAGACCTTTTAACATATTTAGCTCAGTGGTGTTTTCCTGTTGTGGGGTATTATTAGTGTGTGACAGAAAGTGCTGAGCGAGTGAAGGAAAGTGCTATGGTTGGCAGCACTATTAATAGCAATTTGGGGAACTGAGACCCACAGGAGTGAGGCTCAAGTCCAACCTGAGAAGATGTCTGCGCTTGCCAGGAATTATGAGCTTTCTGGTAGCATTGCCCTGCAAGCAATATTTACTGATTAACCAAACTGCAGGTTAACAAGACTAATTAAAAGAAAATAAAACAAATGAACAAACAAAATACTTTATCTGTTAAATTGCTTTGTGTTAAATTTATTGTGCTAAATTTTCATTTTCTTACTATTTTTTGTGAAATTTAGTATATGCTTTTATTTAAGATGAAGGAATTAACTTTCAAATGTGTAATTTTCACTCATATTTTCTCATACACATATACTGCATGGGATAATTATTTTTTGCATAATGATAATATATTAAAATGAAAATCAAGAACTGAGAGGAAAATGGCTATGTATTGTGGCAGCTCTGAAATTTGGGACCCAAGAGAGTAAATAAGAAAATAGCTTTTATTTTTAAAAAATGAAACTCTATCTCCCAAAGTGTTAAAAAAAATCTGGCTTATATAACAGACTTTACTTATATATAACAGAGTTTATTAATCAATTATCAATAATCAAAATTGAGGATATGTACACAATTGCATATCTACAATTCTGAAATTCAGTGGTCTGAAAACAGAAAGAGTTTTTGTTTTTGTGACAAACTTAATTGGCAGCAAAATCTGACCTAAGTTGACACAGGGCTGTTAATAATCTTTATTTATCTTATTGATTGTGAAAGTCATACTGTGGAAATATTAATGTGCTTGATTTTGGAGTGCTGCCCCACCTCCTGTTGGAAGTGTTATAAAAAATAGTATGTACACTTTATTAAAAAGAATCTAATAAGTTTCAATTCAGTAACATATGCAATTCGGAGGTTTTCAAGTATGGGGTTTAGAACCTGTATGGTAAATAAATTTTGAGTTGGAAGACACCTAAGGGATAATATATTCCAACCTCCTTGTTTTATGAATGAGGACTCAGAGTCCAGAGAAGTGCACTGACCTGCCAAAGGGCTCACACTCGGTTAGTAGCAGAGATAGAAATAGACTTCAATTCCCAGGTGCTCAGTCCGGGCCTCCTTCTACTCACACCCCTTTAAGGAGCTGTTCCACTCCACTGCGGTTTCTAAACAAATGAAATATACACAGGTGTGTCCTCCCCTCAAGACACAGCTGTTTCCCTGTGGAGGTAGATGCTAAAAAGTGCACAAATATATTTTTTGAAAGAAACAATGTCTTTCTTCTCCTCCCACATTGATAACTCTGACATTACCCCACTAGTCAGCACTCCAATTGCTTAAAAGCAAAGTTCTTGGCTTCACACTCCAATTTAACTTCATCTTTTGACCAGTTTCTATTTAAAACACGTTTGATTGCATGTTAGTTTTCAATCAATCACCAGGAAATCACTGGGCTTCTCCTATGTGCCCAGGACTGTGAAAAAGGGGCTAACTCAGTGGTTCTCAACCAGCAGTGATTTTGCCCCTTGGGGAATTTTGGCAATGTCGGGGGACAGTTTTAGTTGTCACAACTGGGGGCATGCTTCTGGAATTGAGTGTGTAGGGCCCAGGGAGGCCGCTAAACACCCTACCATGCACAGGACAGCTCCCACAACAGGGATTATCTGGCTCCAAAAGCCAGCAGCGCTAACACTGAGAAACCTGGGACTAAATATATACCATTATTCTTTTCTTCAAAGGCTGTGTACTCTATTTGGAAACCTGACTACTAACATACATGAAATTTGAAAGAATAATTAGGTACAACCCTAAAGATATCGAATCAGAAGACTGGAGTTCAAGCTCTGCCCTGCCACATTTTGTCTCCGTGACCTTTGAAAAATCAAGTGTTTATTTCACAGGGCTGCTGGTAGTACCAAATAGTGGTTATGAAAATACTTTTAGAACTGTAAAGCGTTATATACTTATCAGGCAATAGTACTACTATTTTTTTAATAACACTGCTTTTTACTAATTATAGGCAGACATGTTCCCAATTTATCAGCCTAGCACCCAACTTGGCGTAGGAGAGTCCACTCAGATCTCAGTGAACAACGCCGTAGTCCACTGGTGACCCAAGCCCAGGAACCTCACACCATCCTCCATCCTTCTCTTTCTTTCACTCCCTAATCAGTCATTAAGTCCTGGAAAGTCTGCCTTTTTCTTTTTTATGGGCGGTAAATGCAGAAATACAAATCTAGAATAATATTCCCCCTAAGCCTTCATTGAACCACAGGGTAATACCACAACTGTTTAATTATGCTGAGTTGCCTTCCTGCTTTGATTCCAAATTCCCCTCCTACCCCTTGGGATTTCTTCCCTTAATTCTTTGGAGGAAATCTCTTCCTGGAGGCTCAGTAACAAATCCATTGTTTCCTAATACCTTACTACCTTTGTTTTCGGATATAAATAGACTCAAAACCAGGGGGGGCAGTTGTTTTCAGAATGGAAGTCAGGATGTAAGCGAAGGCGGGTGAGGTCGTCGAAAAGCTCAGATGGTTTTACTTGGCTCAGATGGTTTTACTTGGCTGGAGTTCCCTCCAGTTCCTGAAGTTCCCAGACCAGACTCTTTAAGGACCTCAGGGGCATTTTTCTGGGAAACAGGAACTATTCGGCCAAACTGGAAAGGCCTGCCATATTTTTATGAATTACTACTTTGTGTGACACATTTTGCTTTATGCATATTTAGTAATATGAACTACTACTTATATAAAATGATTTATTAAGGACTGATTATTCACTCTGTAAAAAATGTTTAGTTTGTGAAATCATTCCCAGTAGTCTAATGAAGACTCTACCAGTGCAATTAAAATATGTTCTGATTTACAAACAAATGTTCTAAAGGTACACCTCATCTGATGTGTCAAGTGATATGTATGCGGTGGAAGGGAAAGGGCAAATGCAAAATTCTTGCACAGAATTATATAGATTAACATATTAGAAAAGAGGAGGAACAATTGCTACTCTCAAAAGCTGGTACAAATCAGTTATAGAACCAAAGTCACTTATTTAATCCATATCTTCTTTATGGCTTATAGCATACAAATCTATTCTTATTATGGTTTAATATAGGTATAAATAAATGCAGTGAAATGATTTATTTTTATTTTCCCCCCTAATTTTTTTTTTTTGTTACATATCCCCCCCTTTCCGCTTGTTCTTGCTGTGTTCAGTTTTTGCGTTCTTCTGTGTCTGCTTT
>PVKH010025003.1:0-13508 GCA_004027955.1 Chaetophractus vellerosus | reverse complement strand
TGTGGTGGTGAAGAGTGTCGTGTCCTGGAGCCACAGTCCCTGGATGCAATCCTACCTCTACCACCATGGTGGGTTAAAAAGGGCCACAAATTCTTTGACGCTGCTGTCACGGAGAAGGCGGTCTGTGTCCCCTCCCCTTCAGTCCGAGATGACTCTGTGACTACTTTGGCCAATAGAATCTGGGAAAAGTGGTCCTGTGCCAGTTTCTGGTCGAGCCCTTAAGAAACTGGCAGCTTCTACTTCTCGTCTCTTGGGGTCATGTAAAAAGTCTGACTACACGGCTGGAAGGACCACATGGAGATCCCTGGGAGAGAGAGGGGCCAGCTGAGCCCAGCTTATAGCCATTCCCACCAAGGCACCTGGCATGTGAGTGGAGCCATCTGGAATTCCAGAGCAGCAGAGCCACTAGCCGAATAGATGTGAGTAATCCCAGTGGAGCAGAAGAATCACCCATTTGAGCCCTACCTAAATTCCTAATCCATGAAATCATGAGATAGAACAAAGTGGTGGTTGTTTCAAATTCTAGGTTTTGAGGTGGTTTGTTATGCATCAGTAGATAACCAGAACAACCACTTACTAGTCATTTGGGTTTCCTCATCTCTGAAGAAGCAGCAACCATAAAAGCACCTGCCTCACAGGACTGCCCTGAGGATCAGAGTTAACGTAGAGCCCCACGACCAGTGCCCAGCATCGAGGAAGAGCTATAGGAATATTGGATGTCAGTGGGCTGGGACGACAACCAGTTAGATTAAGGGGTAGAGTCTGAGAGCCGCTCTATGTCCCCTAGTTCTCCGGCCATTTGGTCCTTCTGTAGGTCAGCCTCTCCCAGGATGGTAGCCCCTTAAAGAAGGTTGAAATGTTGAGGAGCCAGCCGCGAAGCATCAGTTAGCTGCTCCACTAAAAGATTAGGTGCTGCCTTCCCTCAGGCCAGTCACTTCCCAGTCTTCATCTCTGCCCAGGCAACCCCGTCCCAACCCTCTAACCAGCTCCTCACCGTCTCCCCAATCCTGTTTCCTCCTGTCTTCACTCTTTGCTCCTGTCACACTTCTCCGGCCTCAAATGACTACTCATCTTCTCTCTGCCAACACAGATTCCATCACAAGCACTTGAGAAATGAGTGAGCTCCATGTTCCCTCAAGGTTGCTGTGGAGAATCCTTGCCCTGCGAGATATGCTACAGCAGAAGGGTTCTGTAAGCATTGAAGTTTGGGGAACACTGGACACTGTATTTCCAAACTCTCCTTAGACAATTACAAGCATATTCGCAAATTAAAAGCTCTAAAAAGTTATGCCATTCAGAAGTCTATTTAAAGCTGTTGAATCCAGATTTTCCTGAACCTCTCTTGACTGTGAAACTTGGTTTCACAGAGGAAGTGATCACTGAGATAAATCCTGGTGGAGTGTAAGAGGGAGGTGAGTGAAGGCACAGAGAGAAACCAGGAAATGGGAGACTTGATCTGGCAAGAAGGCAAATCATGGAGGCTGAGTTTAAGCTCTGGGGGAATGGAAGCCTCTTGAAGACTTTAAGCAGTAGCATGCAAGACTAGATTTGCATTTTGTAAAGATCCCTAACTCTCAGAGCAGTATTGTGATTTTGACATTTATTTGTTGATTAGAGATCCATAGTAGCAAAACGTGTTGCATTATTACCCAATATCTATATATACAGATACAAGTTTTATAAAATATTCTGTATTACATGCAATGACCACTGATATTTTCTATTATATTTCCTTTGTGGTTTTTTTTTGTTTGTTTGTTTTGTTTTGTTTTTTAGAAATCACTTATAAGAAACGTCTCCAAAAATCCAGGCAAGCAATGATGGGAAGCTGAACTTTATAACACCTGAATAGGAAAGTGTCAGTGCCCCGCCCCCAACCTTTTTGAGAATGAGCCACTTTAAGATTAGCAAAAGAATTTAGTCCTAGTTCTAAGTAGCAGTTAACTCATTAACCTCTGTGCATGAGTTTCTTTGTTTCTGGTGTCACATAAGAGTTTATAATCCCCCCCAAAGGCAGAAAGAAGGCCGTGGGTTTATTTTGTTCACTAGTAAGCACTTGGCGGTGCTGGAAACATCACTGTGCTTTAAAAACAGTGATGATTACATTGCATCGATGGTTCTTTGCGCAGTGCAGGGGAGGGCTGAGAAGTTTAACAGAGTGAGGAGGAGTAGTAAACCTCATCTAAGGGCTGTGCACACCCCCAGCAGGTCACCAGAGCCACTTGGGGCATGGTCTCCTACTCCTGCATTGGCATGGCTGGGAGGAAACCCTGGACCAAACCTGCCAGAGGGTGAGGTCCCTGAGGACAGGAACCACATTCTCATTCCTCTCCCCAAGAATCCCCCCTGTTTTTCTGTCCCTTCCAGAGCTGTCATCTGCTCTCACCTCTGAGGTCTCCTTCCTGTAGGCTGCAGGGTAGAGCTCAGTCTCCTCAGCCACCTCCTTCTTGCTGACTCTGGAAATGAGGGCGTTAACCTTTTTTATTTAAGGGCTTCAGTGCTAAACACTCACAGGAACAGAGAATGGGCAACAAATCAGAGTGGGCATCACAAGGATGATTCCCAGAATCTCCCAAAATTCTCCCAAGTGCCTCGAGGAGTCTGTTGGAGGCCCTCCTTCCCAGAGGGGCATTGGGGTGTTACTCCTGAGGTGAATCTCACCAAGCCTCCCTTTCCCCCACCATCCCTCTTCTCCAGATTAGGCGTTCCACTTCCTGCTGGAAGGTCTGAAGGCACAATTAATAGTTGAATAATAAGTGAGTTAGTCACCATCCAAATATTTCAAGAATCAACTGGTCAGAATATTCTGTGGTGATTGTCTTTCAGTGTTTCCCTTCTCCACACAAGAAATAAGTTACCTCAGGCCTCTCCCTCAGTTACTCATGTATGTATCTTCTTTCAACTCCTTGAAGAAACGTGAAGTGTGTTCCACAATGTCCTTTGCTTTAATCTACTTTATATACTCAGATAGTGTAGATAAGCAACTCCAGTTGCTAGTCTGAAAAGTCTGGAACATCAGGGCTGTATTTACCATGATGGTGACTTTCACAGAGAAAAGGCACAGTCCGTGGAGGGAAAAAAAAGAAGCTGCTGGCCCAAAATGGCAGAAAAAGCCACTTAGCTCCAAGGTGCATCTACCTTTGATTAACCCAACCCTCACATCCCCAGACTATTGTCTTTTTCGGTTGGTGGTGTTACTCCCAAGACTCCCTGTCAAAGTGGGTGGGATATAAAGTCCATCTGTACCTGGAGGGCTGGAAAACAGCTGCCAGCAAAGCGACAACAGCCCCTAACTGCTGGTGGTGGGAATACTGCTGGTTCTCCTTTTCTTCCTTCTGTTTGTCCATATATCTGATTTTTCTACAAAAAAAAAATAAATAAATAAGATTTTTAATTAAAAAATGACAATACAGAAGGAAGCATTTCCCACTGTACACATATTTACATATTCTCCACACATAGCCTATTGTTTATATTGAAAAGATGATTTTTTTTTTCCTAAAAGGAAACTCAATCCATCAGGGAGACAATAGAAGGGAGGAGTGAAGAGCACAGGTTTTGACGGCTTGAGTTAAAATCTTAGCTCTTCTCATTATGCTGGTGTGCCTTTGAAAAATATACTTAACCTCTCTGAACTGGAGTGTCTTCATCTGTAGAGGGAGCAAAATACCTCCTTCACAGAAGTTGAGGAGCATTTAAAGTGCTGCTCATTTGTGCCTAGTATATTATGCATGTTCAATAAACATTTGCTGTTTTTCTTCTCGGACCCTGAAAACTGAAAGTGTGTTTGCAGAGCCAACTATTATGTATATTGTAGAATCTTTAGAAGGAACCTCAGCATCCATCCGATCTGACTTCTCTGGAATCCTTTCCGTAGCCTCCCTGGCCAAGGGTCCTTAAGCCTCGGCAGAACGCGGCCCACTTCTTCTGGGGGAGTGGGTAGCTGACCCCACAGAGAGTTTTCACCATGACAATGAGGTGGCTTGCTTTTAACGTTGCTAAAATTTGCCTCCATATAAAACTCTGCCATTGTCCTTAATTCTAACCTCTAGGAACAAAATGAAGGACTAGCAGTCTCCCTGTTCCCTCCGTAGTCCTTCTGTTATGTTTATGTAACACACCAGTACCAAGTAGGGACGTTGCATAATGTAGAACTTGGTCTGGGCATGACAGAGACCTATCTAAGTGACACTGAAAGCAAATTAGTAACAGAATCACGCCTGCCGGCAGGGGCAAAATTTCCAACAGGGGTCTGTCTTAATGCCGCCCAAGCTCTCTGGCTGTTCTTCCCAGTTTGTCCTGTCTGCTCCAGTCAATTTATCAGTATCTTTCATCTCCTCCCCAGCTGCCCGATGTCAACCTTCGTTTCTCCTTACCCTTTGTGATGGTAGAGGTTTTAATTCTATTTGGAGAACAGAACTGAACAAGTTGATCGAGCAAACTGGTTTTGCTAATTCCATCACATCACGTGGGGAAGCAGATAGAACGTAATGGAGAAACAAATGTAGAACCATAGCAATCAGGCAACAGAGTGAATAGTCAGTCTGAGTTCATCCTTTAAAGAATTCCTGTAGGCCTGAGCTCAGTGATGCCCAACTAGACCAACATATTGTTATTTTCGTACTGAGGGAAACAGGAGCTCTCTTTAACCCTTGCATTCCAAGCTTTCAATGGAAAGGACACACACTGTGGACCAATAAGTACTTCAGAGACATGAATTTAGCCAGGATACAGCCCAATTCTACGAGTGATCTATAAAGAGTTTGGGGAAAACAGCTCTTTATTTGGGCAGGAGCATGGTCAGATTAGAAGTGCAGCGTTCTGAATGCTTTTTGTTCAAGCCCTATCTTCAATTGCAATAATGAGAGTGTCTTGTCTGCACTGGTAGATTATTAACAGAGGTTATTGGTCTCCATGGCAAAACAGTTGCTCTGAACATAATCTCATTTATAGACCTCAGGTCCGGGAGAATATATAAATGACCAGCAAGATTCTGCTATATTCAAGAGGCTGAAGCAACTCCAAGGATACAGTTCACAGGCTAATTTGGTCCTCAGGTCCAAAATACGGATCAAATTGGGACAGTTACCAGGACGCTCTAGTCGAAAACTTCGAAGAGGCGCCGTGAAGGAGGCAGAGAAGCCCTTTTTCTCTGGCCAATATTGCACTTTGCCAGCATGTGTACGGGGAGCTGTGCCAAGTGCCTGGGGGGCAACCTCATTGTCCTCGCTCTGCTTGGCATCCTGGCTAACATTCTGCTATTTTTCCCCGGAGGAAAAGTGATAGAAAACAACGACCGTATTTCGGACGAGGTCTGGTTTTTCGGAGGAATATTAGGCAGCGGGGTCTTGGTGAGTAGGAAAGCCTTCAAATCCCCCGATGGAGCGCTTCCCCCCCCCCTTTTAGAATCAGGTACTTATGGACCAGGGTGATACTGCATTGCTTATAGAAGCCCTGGCATTGCATGATGAGAAGCCAGTGTCTTCATTTTTCCCTTCTCTCTGTGAGGATCACATCCACTGAACTTACTAAGTAACGAAACCCAAGCGTGGGCTGGCAGTTCTTAGGGGTCAGTTGAGTCCCATACAGCGAAATGAAGGCCACATAATTCCTTTATTATAACAAGATAGTGCCATAGAAACAAGAAAACCCTACTCTTTCTATCAAATTGATTGACTTTAAACTGCCGAGAGAAGCAGGTGCCAGTGGAGTCCTCTTTCACTTATATACTTAAGATTCCTTTACCCAGTGGTTGCAGCAGAGGCTGGGAGCCTCCAATTTAGAAAGAAGGAGAGAAAGAAAAAGAGACTCATTCTTCATGACAGTTGAACAAGTGAGGACAAGTTTTTTATCCTTGCCCTAACCTACCATCTAAATGGAAACTTGGGGTGCTAGATCTTGAAATTCTGCCCCATTCAGCCTGAAGTTAGGCCAAATGGAAGCTCAATACTCAATAACCCTCTGTCTATCTCACCACCATGTTCTGTTAGTTCTTTCCATCCCCTTTGAGCTGCCACGTCCCACATCACGGCTGTGGCTCCTCACCCAGCCAGGCAGGCTCAGGTCCGCCCTTCACATCCCAGACGCACTCAGGTTCTTCTCTTGCTGGTAGATGATCTTCCCAGCTCTGGTGTTCCTGGGCCTGAAGAACAGTGACTGCTGTGGGTGCTGTGGATGCAGGGGCTGCGGGAAGCGGTTTGCGGTGAGTTACCACGGGGGCAGCTCCCAGAGCTGCTCTAGGCGCTGCCCTAAGCAGCGTGGGGACGGGGGCCGAGTTACCAGCTCCAGGCAGGGACTCGGGGGACAGCTGGTGAAGGGATACAGATGAGCTTCTTCCTGCTCATGCAAAGTAACAATGGCGACACATTTTGAAATACCAGAGCCCTCACACTTACCGGGTGTGACAGAGCTGGAAAACTGGAGTGGTGTGGTATAAAGAAAGCAGGAGTGGAAGGAAAGAGATGGCAGCTGTGGCTCTCCCCTGCCACTGAATGGCCATGAGAGCTGGGACAAGTGATTTCCCCTCTCTGACCCTGTGTTGCCTCATGTGTAGAGTGAGTGGCTGAGGACAGGGTGAAAGGTGGTGACCTTACCTTCCCTAAAGCCCCTAAACTCCCTAGCTGTACCACAGCCAGGTTTGTGGTCTCTGAGGCCTAGCACCTCCACACTTTTACCCAGATTCTGCCTCAAGACTTGTGATTCCTCTGCTGTTGGCATCTTTCAGTAGGTGAGCTAAAGAGGTTAGGCATCAGTGTCCCAGGAGTGGAGAGAAAAGAGTGTTGGGTTAGATTGCAGGAGACGTGGGGCCATGACCCATTTCTGCCCTTGGTAAGTCACTATATTGCTTTCTGTCCCTTTTGGCTCACCTGTAAAACAAGGAGTTGGGCTTGACCAGAATTTCCCAAGTATGGGATAAGCTCTGGGGAGACACAGATGTACAAATATCTGTTGATAACTGGAAGCTATTCCTTTTTCAATTCTTAAAACCTTTAGATTTTATCCAAAAAGAAAAAAAAACAACTAATGTTTGTGGAAATGTGTCTAACATTTCTAACACTTAATAATCTCCCTTTTTAACAGAGGAGGCCTCAGGTTCCAAGCCTATAAGCAACATTACTTAACTAAAATTCAATAATATTTTGTGTTTGTGTTTGCATTTGCTAATGATTCTAGTTCTTCAATCACGGTGGTGATATAAATTTATTTGAATGAAATAGTTGATGTAAAGAAAAATATTAAGTAAGAATTCAGGTGGTACACTGATGTGGCAAAAATGAAGATGGTAAACCAGAATCACTGGGCGGAATGATCGGTAAGGCTGGCTGCTGCTATAATCTGCCGTTGATCAGCACTGTAGTGCTAAATATTTGAATTATTTTTCCAAAAGCTCACGCATTCCCTTCCAGGAGTTCAAGGCACACTGGCCTCCTGCAGAGCATTGTTTAAGAAGCACTGCTCAGTAGAAAGGCCCTGGAGGCAGGAGCGGAGGAGGCTGACAGGCTGCTGGGCTGCATCCTGCTGCCGCCTTCACAGCCTTGCTCTCTATCATTTGTTTCCTGCTCTTTTCTCCTTTGCTGGAATATTCCCCAGTAGTCAATTTACCATTCTCTTCCCTTACCTTGGGTGGTAAAACAAGGGCATAAAGAATCGATACTAGAAGCAGGATGTGGTAACTATAGAAATAAAGCAAGACAACGAGCTAGAAAAAAATCTTGAGAATATCTCATTTATAGTTTCATGGTGAAGCTGAGACAATGATGGGCAGGCTTTCCTCTCAGATGGAGCAAGACCTGAATCCTAACCCCAGCTGTCTGTGCTCTTTCAAATAAATTATCCCGAATGGGGGCTGGGAAGAGCGAATCTAGGGCAAAAGTTGTGTGAGTAGGGTGACTTCAATCAGGGCTTTGAAAACCAGACTTGAGTTGTTTTCAGGTTGCTCCCTCTTCTTCCCATACTGGGGATTCTTGGTGACCTCTTGGCAGCTTGTCTGTGACTGCTCAAAGTCTGTTGCCCTTTAATCTTTAAAAACACTGCTCTCTCGGGGCCCAGTGTGGCTAATTAATTTTATCAACTTGTTCATGCTAAGTATGAACTTTAATTAGAGCCTTTTGGAGACCTTGGTCTTGACTCAAAGGAGTGCCTTCAATAATGGGCCGAAGGTAGATTGACACAGGAGATATTTCGGTGCAGGCAGGCATTGCAGCATCCTGGGAGCATATCAGACAGATAAAGGCCCATCCCAACCCTGGGCAGGGCCAGATGGTTGGCAGGCCTGTTTTGAAGGAAGGTCTTGGTCTTGCTCTTGTCCTAAAGCAGTCTGTGCCAGCACCTCTTCCCGTGCCCAGGTCACTGGCGCCCCCTAGGTGTAAATCCTGAGTAAACAGTTCTGAGTACTTGATCTTGCAGAGGCCCCACGGTCAAACACATTGGCTCCCTGGCATCTTTCGGTGCTACCTCTGCATTCCCTGGAATGAAAACCAGTTTGAGGGAGATTTAAGAAAGCGATTTCCTTTGAAAGAATAGATTATCTGGAAGGAAGAAATTAAGATATGGAAAGCTATTTCTTCATTAAAGGTTTTCTGGGCCCGAAATGGATCATGGTAGTTGCTCTCCTTTACAAGGACACTGCAAGGACTGGGGTGGGATGTGTTGCAACGATTAGGGCACAGAGAAGGGGAGAGAATTACTACTGCCTGGCACGCTGAGGGCAGATAGGCCCTCAATAAATGCTTGTGGGACGAATGAAGTAAAGGAACAAGAGGGATTTCAGGTGATTTCCATACAGGTTCAATCCTCACAATAACCCTTTGAGTTTGGGCATTAAACTCCTCCTTTCATAAATAAGGAAACTGAGGCTCAGGCAAGTTAAGTATCTAACTCCTCCCCCTTCCCTCAGGCTAGCCTAAACAGAAATTACAGGGCATTCTTGTTTTAAGGACAAAAGTCTTCAGCTAATCTCTACAAATACTGCTAAGGAGGAACTTCCATGCTCACTAGACGTGTTTTCCCAGCAGGTTACCAATGCACAAATCGATAAATACCATGTCCCCAACCACCCACTTTTCCTCCCTTCTCATCCCCCAGTGCCTTCTCCATCTGGTTCAGCCAACCCAGGCACATATGTGACTAAAGACACGCCACTGGGGAGTGGCAGAGCTGGGATCCAATCCCACATAGTCTGACTGACAGAAAGGGAGGTCTTAATGTTGACAAACGGTGAATAAACAGAAATCTAATGACAGGGCATTTTTATCCTCCATTCCAAGGGAAGAGATTGCAGGAAATACATAAACACATTTCTTTGGCAATGTGAACAGAACATGTGGCTGAGCAACCATAAGAACTAGCCTATTTACTTTTATTTTTCTCCCTGGAGTTATTCTCTCTGTATTTTTGGAAAGTAAGAATGTGTGAGGAAATAATAAAACTATTATAATAAAATGTGATCTGATATGATTGATATGATACCGCATCAGCATTTATCAAGTGCTTCTCAATGTCATGAGAAATAACTCAAAACTTGGAAATAGGCAAAAGATATTGGTGTCCTGTTAGTGAAGTACTGGACGTTATCTAGTAGACTATCCAAACTGGGGGTTATCTGATTTTCCTAGAGGTGTGTGCCTTTGATTTCCTATTTCCTGTTGATTAGGTTAATCTTACATATTGTAACCTCTGTGAGGCAAGTACTTATTATTGGGCCTTATTTTACAAAGAAGAAAATGGAGACTGAGAAGGATTAACTTGCCAAAGTTATAAGGGAGAAAACAGGACTCAGACCCCAAAGTGCCTGCCTATAGCCCACGCCCTTGACCACTACTCAACACTGATACGTTTAGACGAGGTAAAGCATGTGCATAATACAAACACTGCTAAGGTAGCCTCCCATTCCTGACTCCAAAGTCCGGCAGCTGCCCTCCCAGAGGTCACCAATGTTCCCAATTGTTATGCCTCCTTCCAGACATATTTCCGGCCTTTTGTCTGTTTACTTTCAGTAACACCAATTTTTTTGTGTCTTCTTTCTAGTATATTTAATTTGATCTCAAAAACTTTTCTTTTAACATAAGAAATTTTCTACCATGAAGCCTATGATAAATTGGAGTTATTCCACGCCAATTATTTTCTTTATTTTTTAAAAAGCTTTAAATTACATAAATGTTACATTGAAAATATAGGGGATCCCCATATACCCCATCCCACCCCACCCCACACTTTCCCCCATTGAAAACATCTTTCATTAGTGAGGTACATTTGTTACAATTGATGAACGCATATTGAAGCACTGCTACTAAGCATGATCTAAGCATGGTTTGCTCTCTGCACTGCATAATTTTATAGGTTTTGACAAAATATATAATGGCCTATATCCATCATTGCAATGCCATGCAGAATAATTCCAATGTCCCCAAAATACCCCATGTTACACCTATTCTTCCCTCTCTCTCCCCTCAGAACCTCTGGTGACCACTGTCTTTATATCAATGATACAAGTTCTTCCATTGCTAGAATAAGAAGTCCATGGTTGTAGTCCCCCCTTATAGCTGTTTGTTCCTCAGTTTTGAGGATTTGGGGATGGTGATACCCACTTTGCTTCAGATCGAAAGGAAGCTGAGATCCCATGGGGCTGATGGATGGAACTGTCCTGCTTGCAGTTGCAGATACTCTCTGTTGTTTGAGATGGGCATTTTCCAGCATCATCCTTTTGTTAACTTGTCCTGGGTGAGTCCAAGGAACTGGAAAGTAGGTGTCGGCTGCAACTCTGCTGAGATTTAAGACTCAACCAGCATATGAACAGCCAGAAGATTTAGGTCTCTGGGACTTATATGTACCCGGTATAGTGCTAATTATAGGTTCAAATAAAAAGGGCAGGGAAGTGGATGTGGCTCAAGTAGTTGGGCACTCGCCTCCCACATGAGATGGCCTGGGTTCGGTTCCTGGTGCCTCCTAAGGAAGATGAGCAGACAGACGAAGGAGCCATCGTGGGGCAGGGGGAATAAAAATTTTTTAAAATAAGTAAGTAAAATAAAAATTTTAAATATATAGGAAAGTTAATTTAAAAAAAAAAAGACAAAAGGGACAGAAGAACCATGTGGAAGAAAATTATAAATGAGCCTAACTCTGATGCATTGGGGAAATAGGTTATCGTATATTCCAAGGTAAGGCCCACTAATGAGGTGCTGATTTCCTGGGGTTGTCTGTCCTGCCTATAGTGTCTAGATGTCTCTAGAGCCCTCAGGAGCACCCCTGCTTGAGGTACTGTTTAGTGTGGCAGTCAGTGAGATCCTCCTGAGACGTGCATAAGCATAACCCCCTTTGAATTTAATATTCCCCCTTTTTGGTCTAGGTCTTTTTCCAAATGCATTGTTAGTTGGTGCTTAGTAATAATCCCTCAGTGTCAGGGAGGTTCATCCCCAAGAGTTATGCCCCACACTTGGGGGAAGGTAGCGAATTTAAATGCTGAGTTTGTCCGTGCCAGTTTTAAGACATGTAATCCTCTGGGTAGTGAATTTGGCAATTTTTTAAGACTTCCAAAATTGAAATAATTTAAAGCAACATTACATAAGGTAACCTTGCGTCATGTGATTTGTCCATTCTGGAAAAGTTATGAAAAATCAGTGTTTGGGTTGTTTGTTTTATTTATTTTGAAGTGATATATTTCAAATTTGAATACAAAAAAAGAACACAACACCCAGAACTTTAAGAAATCACAGCCTGATGCCATATTTTCTTCAGATGCATTTTATAGAGAAATAAAATATTATTGATTCCACTGAAAGTCACTGTTTGGAAAATGTAGATAATACCCACTTCACAGCTTTGTTGGAAGAATTAAATGAGATAATACATATAAGACTCTCGTTGAATAGAGCTATTTTTATTCATTAGCTATAAAATGAGAAGATTGAGCTAGATGGTTTTTGAGACCTTCTCTAATGAAATTATAATTCTGAGACTATTTAACCATTATCTAGTGAAAATTCTGGCTTATGAAATCTTTTAAAGAGTTTTAAGATGGGAGGGGCTCTTCTTTGATAGTATCTGCTCTTCTCCGACACAAGTCAACATGTGAAGGACCACATGTCAACAAATGTTTCCAGACCATTCAGAGCCTTGCTCAGAAAGGGCAAGAGGTGACTTGAGAAGAAAGTGAGGCTTCACTTGCTATACTGGAACATTCTGGCCATTCCTAGAGTTATATCAGCTGTATCTAGCTGGACAGTAATTTGGTTGGAAGATGGAGGTGGCTCAAAGACAAAGAACTAGCTAGGTAAGCTTTCATAAGAATTAGAGCAGCATTTCCCCAAAGGAAATGAATTTCATGAAGGAACTCATGGGGAAAAAAAAGTTATAGGCTCAATTGAGATAAAAAAAAAACTCTGAAAATTACCATATATATACCCAAACATATAGCAAAATTGAATATAAACCTTCTCCAGACACAATTAGGTCCTCTTCACCCCCAACTAAATCCCCCCCCCCCAACATATACTGTGATATACCATCACTAATAAGGGAAAGGGAAGAGGAGAGGGGAATACCTGCCATTTAATTTAGGTAATCACCTCCAATTTTCACAACAGACCTTTAAGATAGGTTTTATCATGACCAGTTTTTAAATGAGAAAGCTAAGATTCTGAGAGCTCATTCATTATGCAGTCATCATAGAGAAAGTAGCAGCACTCTGTACTATACCTTCAAATCATCGAAGTAATGAGGTGATAATTTTCCATTTCCATTTCCAAAATATAAAATGTTTCCACTCCAATCATAAATACTGTCTAGAAAAGCATCACAGAAGTTAACATCTCTGGGCCTTGGGTTAACCTGGATGAGGTCTGGGATTAATTCTGCCTTTCATATTCTATAATTCTTTTTTTTTTAAAAAGATTTATTTTTATTTATTTATTTCTCCTCCTACCCCCTCATTGTTTTGCACTTGCTGTCTGCTCTCTGTGTGTTTTTCTGTGTCTGCTTGTCTTCTTTTTAGGCAGCACCGGGAACCTATCCTGGGACCTTCCAGAGTGGGAGAGAGGCACTCAATCTCTTGCGCCACCTCAGCTCCTTGGTCTGCTGTGTCTCTTATTGTCTCTCCTCTGTGACTCTTTTTGTTGCATCATCTCGCTGCACCAGCTCTCCATGTGGACCAGCACTCCGTGTGGGCCATCTCTCTGCTCAAACCAGCTCGCTGTGTGGGCCAGCTTGCCTTTCACCAGGAGGCCCTGCAAATCAAACCCTGGACCTCCTATATGGTAGATGGGAGCCCAATTGCCTGAGCCACATCTGCTTCCCCTATAATCCTATTTTGATTTTATAATTTAAGAAGAAAAGAAGAAAAATGCTAGTCCAAACTATATTTTACTAATTAATATGTTATGTAAAAAGATGTAGAAAAACTGTGGTTATTTAACCCAAAGAAGAGAAAACTTTCAGGTGGTAGAAGGAGTAGAGATATTTTAAAGACAGGTTGGACTTAATTTGTTTGGATTTAAGGAAGGTAACTAGGATTG
>PVKH010025002.1:0-13461 GCA_004027955.1 Chaetophractus vellerosus | reverse complement strand
CATCACCACCACCATCTCCACCACTTCCACCACCTCCACCTCCAGCTCCACCACTTCCACCACAACTTCCATCATCACCACCACCACCTCCACCATCACCACCAACTTATGTCAACACTTTGTTTACATTTATTGAGCTCATATATTGTGCCAGGCATAGTTGTAAGCATTTTTTACATCCATCATCTAATTTAATCCTTACCACAAATGTGTGAGATCTATACTACTCTCATATCCACAGTAAAAAAGATGAAACTGAGGCATCAAAAGATTAAATAACTTTCCAAAGTTATAACGGAAGATAAAATGTTAAGCATATGGTTACCAGCTGAGTAAACTTGACCATGCTACTTGACTTCTATAAAATGGGATGAAATGCCTCCATTCTGGTAAGGATTCAATAAAATGAGCTTTGAAAAGCACCCATGGTGGCGCTTGGCCCAAACTAAGGATGTAATGCACTTACTGCGTCTTTGCCCTCGTTTTGAATAAATACAAACAAGATGAGATTTTTGCAGTGGGCAGTCATTGAACGCTCTATTTCTGATAGATGTGCCGGTGTTTATATAAAGCGAGGAGAGCAGAAACCAAGGAACATGATGAAAAAACAACTCAGTGGCACAGGGAGGAGAGGAGATCCTGAGAGCCTCAGCTATTGAAGCTGCCTCCGAGCTGTATGCACTCAGCCTCACCTGGTGGAGTCTCACCTAACCTTGGTCAAGGTCCCCGTGGTTCCAGAGCGCACCAGAACATGCTCCCTCCCTGGTCCCTGCGCAGTTATAAATTTATTGCCTCTAATCTCCAAATGCCCCCTTCATTGTCTGCTCCATGAAAATAGACATGGGCCCCTTAAGCCCTTGGCAGCTGGCACAATTGTTGAGCTTTGTCAGTAGAGAACGCTGGAGAAATTGCAGGAGGAAGAGCTTTCCCTTGCTGGTTCCGGTGGGTGCTCTCTCAGCAGCGCCCTGCAGGGTGCCCAGCTCCTGCAGCACACGTGGTTTCCCAGTCCCTGCCTTCTGCAGTGCATGGCGGCACTCAGCAGCCAGCCGCTTTCCTGGAAGCTGCCTCCACGCAGCAGCTTTCCCTGGCACCTAGAGCGTGACTGGCCCACACCACAGCAACTTGTCTGCCATTCAGTGAGCCATGACTGTGCCCTCCAACAAGACCTGGGTCTCGGCCCTGGGGATGGGGTGGGAGGCTCTTCTGGGGAGCTCCCTATCAATCGCAGGGTGAAGGTTGCTCTTAGTATCTGCTATTCCTGTAGTCTCTACTAGCCAATCCTCATTACTCCAGTCCCCTGTTAGAGTTCATAATTCTTTCTATTAAACTACCATGTGGTTCTTGTCTCCTGACTGGATGCTGACATCTCACCATGGCTCACATCAGTAGTGTCTAAAGAGGGATCAGAACCAAGTGCTGGGCCAGAAGCAAAGATTGCAGGCTCCAAGCAAAGCCACAGGACAAGCTCATCCAAGCCATTACGAGGAGTTTCTATGGCTTCTTTGGTCCAAACATTGACATTCCAACTTCATGAGGAGCTCTATTTCTCAGGGTGATTGGAATGTATTTTCCCCAATTTATATTTCAACATTAACTTACTTGACATGCTTCCTTGTTAGGAGGAGAGCCCTCAGGAAGAAGCTTTATAGACCAGCATGCTTTCTAAATAAAAACTTGGTGGCCTGCAGGTATTAAGGCAAACTCTACGGGCTCTTTAATTCTGGCTGCCCATGTCTTTTGACAACTGGAAAATCTGGCTTTGCATTTCAGTAAAATGTAAACATTAGATTACCTTTAGGTAAGTTTGAAGTTGGAACGTTTTTCATACAGAATGAGTGTATCACTGAAATAGTCGTATCGGGTTTCCTGGCTCTTGAAGGAGGGAATATGTCAATATACTCTTATTGAATCATTGGAAAATGTAGAGGAAAATTCCTCCTTTGAGAATATATTATTGGATCCGATTCACATCATAAGAAATCTATAGAATTCTTATATTTATAAAAACAAATAAGCAAATATTTTTAAAATGCCTTGCTCTCTCTTTAAATTGTAAGTACTTCATCCTATGTAATTTTAAAGGGTTCTTCATGGAAAATGTGATTCCATGAAAATTTGATAGGGCTGGGTAGATCAAGGATATGGCCAATTGTTTCTAAACATGCTGATCAATGTAAAATATTGAGTCAGTACTGGAGGAATATCTATGGGAATTCAATTACATTTACTTGTAATCTTCTTTTCCCTTTAAATTGAAATCCTGGAGAGTAATTTAAACTTTTGAAAGTTTAAATTCCATCACTTCTGCATTAACCTGACTTGCTTCTCTGAAAATTATTTTTTAATTAGTAACTTTCCAATATTTATCACAAAATTGTGTCCTCAATAGCCTTTGCCATGTGCCTACCCCACTCTCTCATCTTGGAAAAGAATAACTCCTTTAGAACACGTGACAACTAATAAATATTTAAAACCATATGAAGCAAGCACAACACAAGATAAGTTAAGGGTGATTCAGGGCAAACCTCAAAAAAAAGGCCTAGAAGTTAGCAGGATTGTCACATTTCTAAGTTATCAAGAAAACATTAAAATATATTCAGAATCTTCTGCTTATCAAAGGAATGGGCATATGTGAAACCTTTTTAGAAAGATTTAAATTTGAAATAAAGTTTTTTTCTGTACATTTTAGTGTTTAAAAGATAAACCCACAGCTATCCAAAAAAACTCCCTGCCTCATGGGTTTCTAACACCTGAGACTTGCACAGTTTGTTTAAAACGTGGTACTCTCCTCCATTTGCCAGAATTAATGTCACAATTGTTACTATTTTTTAATATTTATTGTACAATAAGCACATTTTAAATATTATCTCATTAAATATTATTTCTATTTTCCTGGCTTGGAAGCCAAGACTCAGAGAAATTAAGAAATTTCCCCAAAGCACATAGCTTGTCAGTGGCAGGAATGGTATTTGATACAAGAATATTAGAAAATATACTAATTTCCAAGGTTCCCCATTGCATCATCTTGATTCCTTGACTAATGTAAAGGAACGTGGTGGTCAGCTCAGTACTATGAAGAAATTAGCTTATTCTTGGAAAAAAGAAGCATTTACAGTTCAAAGTGATGAAATTAAAATACTGTTTAGAGTTTAGACCCATCCTCTTTTTTTTCTTTTCTTTTTCTTTTTAGCTTCTTGTTCAGTTAGGTTGCCTAACTTGATAATTACACAAACATCTAGTCTATACTAGAAAAAATTAACAATTTTTTAAGAGCATTTCCCATTCATCCTTGAAAAGACCTAATGCATGTTTTCATTTCAAGTAAAAAATATTTCTATTTCCAGATGTATTGCCCTTTAAATGTATCTTTGAGCCCTTCTTGATGCAGTCACTGTGTGGAAGCCTGAAGTCTTAATGCAAGTTCCAAGTGGGTCTAACACTAGGAGGGACTCGCTCTGGCACTGGGAGAATTTGGCTCAGCTGCTTGCAGCCAATCCCAGACCAGGAAGTCAAAAGTTTGGAAAGACAAAACATCTGAAAATATAAATTATTATTTCAGTTGCAACTCTGTGTTACATGTGTAGAAATGCAAAAACACATTTATTTGAGGGGTTTATCATTGGCTGCCATGTTAGACAGTATGAAAACTTAGATATGCTTGCATAAACACATGATTCACCTTTTATAAAATGCAATTTTCCATGTACACAAGCTATTGATGAATGTGGAGTCTAAGACATTTTCTCTCTGGCGTTGTAAAATTTTCTACAAATGATAAGAAAGAACATCTTTGAATATGATAAGTTCAAAAGGATTACTGCTTTCTCCTGTCACCGAGGGGAGGGAAGCCAAGGGGCCAACATCTCCCAGCCCCAGTGACTTGAAGCCGGCGTGCCAGAAAGCTTTCACTGTCTGAGGCGAGTCGTGGGTCTTGAGGGCTGCCTCTAGTTCAGAAAAGTAGGGAAGTGATACCTTCCGAGGCTGGCATTGCTGAAATACTTTTTGTCTTGGAATTTGGCAATATTTTTCTTCTAAATCGAAATAGATCATGAGAGGCAAAGTGGCTGGTGTCTGGGGAATAGCCACTCTGTGGGTTTCTTTCCAGATGACTCTTGTTTCTGTCACTCTTCCAAAAGCTTAGCTCTAAGTGTAAGTGGAATTGAGAAAGATGGGAAAATTCTGTTGTTTTTAAAAAATCTTTATTGATATGCTCCAGTTCTGGAACTAATGACCGTACAACAAATACCACCCAAACACTGTTATCAATTGCAGATTTGACAAAAAACACCCCAGTCTTCACCTCTCCTCTGACCCAGGGAAGCAGTTCTTTACTAACTCTTTCCCTTTTACTGCCCCCCCCATCTTTTGCTTCCTCTCTATCTAGGCTACGTTTGCATTTGACCATGTTAGGTTGTGAGTATTTGTCCTCTCCCCTCACTGGACTGTGAGCACCCCAAAGGCATGGACTATGTCTTCTACATTTAAAAAAAATCCAATCCCTAGTACTGGAATTGCCACAAAGACGGTGATTAATAAATATTGTGGGATGTCAAAATGATCAAGTAATTAATGAATCAAGCATTTATTAATAAAGATAAGATGAAATATGATACAACTTTCATGATACTAGTCTTCTTTTAGAGTTGAGAATTCTGGATTTTGCATGGGTAGAATATTTCTCATAAAGATTATTTTCAGGATAAATGCTCCTAATCTTTTCAGATATTTCCATTTTCTATTCTAATAAAATTTGATTATAAGTGCTATGACAATTTACAATAAAAATTTTAAAATAAACGGAAAAAGCCCATATAATCCAAGACCCTAACAACATTTCTACCATTATCCTGTGGAGTCTATTCCTGTAGTTTTTTTCATGAGGATATTTCTATTGCATTATTGCAGGCATAAACAATTATAACCATGATTGAACTAATGATGAGAAAAATGCTGAGTGGTATTAACAACATTGCCCAGATTACCCCTGACCAAATGGAAAATAGTAGTGAAATGTTGATCTTAATTGGTAGGCATGTACTTAATACCCATTGTTAGGAATGCCTTAGTTTTTTTTTAATGTTTTACATTTTTCTCATTACAAAAGAAATTTGCCATTTAAATGTGAAATGTGAAAATAAAACCAAAAAAAAGCCTCATAGAAATGTGTAAAATAGACACATTGAAACAATTTCTGTAGATAATGGATATATTTTCTTCCAGACTTTATTCTACACATTGTAAATAAAAAAATAGTTTCAGATTATCTGTAAACTCCATCCTTTATTCTTTTAGGTCAGTTTACATGAATATTGAACTTTTATCATATCATTAAAGAATCTAGAACAACTAGTTTCATGCTGTTGCGTTATTGGAAGTTTAACCACCTTCTTACTGTAGACTTTTTGGTCAGATCTATAATTAAAGTTGCAATAGATATATCATTTTACATAAATCTTTGTATGGATTTATAACTATTTGCATTAATTGGCTACTCAGAAGAAAATTATTAACTCAAAATACACAATGCTTTTAATGTTCTCACAATTTATCTCCAAATTGAATTTCAGGAAGGTGGAGAAAAGCCTGCATTCCCTGCAGCAGAGAGAGAATTTTCATTTTCTTCCACCTTTACCAACATTGAACGTTATATGTGGCTTTCTTTACATTTTCAGTTTTAATGATAAAAATGTATATAACATTTTCTTGTCACTAAAAAATAACTTCCATAACTATGGTTGCAAGTAGACTCTTGGTTCCCTTCTTACTTATTTGTATCTTTCCTATTTTTTCCTTAAATTTAGTTTACTAAAAAGAAATGCATGAACATACACAACAATTTATGCATAGTAGAATGTCTAGATAAAGAAAATATCCCCTCTTTGCATCATTATTTCCTTTTCCCAAAGGAAATGACTGTTAAACATTTCTTGAATATCCTTCCAGAAAAAAAGAAAGAATACATTACCTTCCTCCCGGCGTGGGACATGACTCCCGGGGATGAGCCTCCCTGGCAATGAGGGATTACTAACAAATGCCAACGGGCAGTACAACTGGGAAAAGACTTCAAATGAAAGGAGGAAACGGTAAAGACAAATGAGTTCATAGGGCTAAGAGACTTCAAAGTGAGTCGGGAGGGCAACACAGAGGTAGCACTTGTGCAAATCCCAGTAGGACCTTCTAGAATTCCAGGATGGATATCACCCCAAACAGAGGGCCTCTGGAGGGTTTTGGAGATATCCAGGTCCTATACCAGGGCAGATAATCCCAGAGTTTGGTGCCTTACTAGTGGGCCCTAATTTGGAATCCTTGCTCCTGAAAGTGACAGAATCTGACCAAAGTGTGTCTTCACTGCACATGGTCCAAATGTCTCTTCTATATTTGGAGAACTCTTTTTAAAACTTGCACATGTACGTACTTGCAATGTAGACTGCAATGCGCTGTGCTTGGTTCATGTGATTTTTAAAATATCTTTTTGTATGAGCATACATATAAATCTGACCCTGTTTTTAATGGCTACTCAGGATAGTATACATTTTGGAAATTTCTTAAGTTCATCAGCAAAAGTGGAATATTTTGTTTAAAAATTCATATTCCTTTGGTTTTTAGTGTGATTGGATGTTGTTTTTCTGATGCTCATTTCCTATTTTTATCTCCTCACTTCATGATCTGTGTCTATTTTGGACAAATTATATCTTGCAGAGATTCTGGGAGGATGTCTTGTCTCCCCTCTAATCTCAACTCCAGCCCATCCTTTTCTTCTCCCCTAAATAGTTCTTGGGCTGGAAGGTAGACAGAGCATGGAGGCTGTGAGCTAAACGCAGCAGTTCTCTTTGCTCTCTGGGCCTGGAGACAAGTGTGGGAAAGCCCAGCCTGGGCTGTGAAAGCAGTCGTTCCTGCGGAGAGCTTGGCCCATGGGGATGCACATGTGCCAATCATCCTTAACTCCCAGGATGCTAAGGAAGTTCTCAACAACTGCACTGGCCCTTCTCTACTCCTGAGGATGGAGGAGGTGGGGGGGCAACAAGGCACACAAAAGCTTCCCTTTGGTGTCTCCTCAAAGAAAAGATTGCCTACCTGATTCTGCACTGGTAGCTCAAAGCTTCAGCACCAGACATGGCTAGTGTTTGCTGATACCAGGCTGAGACATGGCTAGTGTTTGCTGATACCAGGCTCAGACATCGCTAGTATTTGTTTATACCAGCCTCAGACATCACAAGTGTTTGCTGATACCAGGCTCAGACATGGCTAGTGTTTGCTGATACCAGGCTCAGACATCACTAGTGTTTGCTGATACCAGGCTCAGACATCACAAGTGTTTGCTGATACCAGGCTCAGACATGGCTAGTGTTTGCTGATACCAGGCTCAGACATGGCTAGTGTTTGCTGATACCAGGCTCAGACATCACAAGTGTTTGCTGATACCAGGCTCTCCCCTTCTATGCACAAGGAAGTCTGGGCTGCTCTGCTCTCTTCAACTGGGTGTTGCCCTGTGACGACATCCAGACAATTAAGTATAAGCTCACGGTTTGAATTAGCCTTGCATAATTCTTTGTTTCTCATTCCTCTGCTGTGGCAAATCTTGCAGTCTTGTCTTACAGGAGTGATACCTTAAGACTGTGGAGCCTGTCAGTCTTGTTACTGTGAGATGCAGAGTCCACCACTAACTCATATTATATGCACAATATGAAAGAGAAAAATCCTGGCATTATTGATTGGCACAGAACAACTTAGTCTAGATGGATAACTAGAATACCCCAATGAAAAGACAAAAGGAGGTCTAACTCCCAGACAGAGTGAGAACAGGCTCCTAAAAATAAAGCTATTGGAGGAAATAAGTAATAATTTGAAGCTATTGAAGAACTTAAGGTGTTTGAAAAATTTTTTAATTTATTATTATTTTTTAAAGATACATACATTACATAAATGTTACGTAAAAATTTTAGGGGTACCCATATGCCCCCACACCTCCCACAGCCTCCCACTTATATATTCATCATTAGTGTGGCACATCACCTGCAATAAATATACACATTTGGGGGCTTTGCCACTGAGCATGGACCACAGTTCACATTGTAGACCAAGGTGTTTGGAATTTTTTTTAAAAATTCCTGTAGAGTGTCCTGAGAGAAAGCAAAGTTAATTTTTAGGCCTAATTTGATCAAGTGGGAAAAAGCTCAACTAGACCAATAATACAAAGAGAATGGAAGTCAGAGAAAAGATAAGAGGTTTGAAGATCTAAAGTGTGAGTTTTGGGAACCCCGGAAGGTGATAAAGGGAGGGATAGGGGAAAACAACAATTAAACAAATAATAGGGAAAAAATGCCCTAAAGAAAAAAAATGCCCTAAAGAAAAAAAGCCTAAGGTCAGATTAAAAAGATTGATGGGGAAAATATATACAACTAGGCACATCTTGATAAATCTGCTGAACTCCAAAAGAAAGAGAAAAAATGATATTATGGTGGACTGTATAGTCTGAGGGAATTTCTCACCACGAAACAATTAGAGCTTGGAAAAAATACTTTGGAGGCATCTTTAGGCTCACAGGAAGCATGGAGCTTCCCTTTCTGCTGATGAAATGATTGTAATGCCTACAAAACTCAGAAGACTAAGGAAAATACTAGAATTAATAAAGTAGCTTTGTAAAGGGAGTAGTTAAAAGGTAGATGTATTCTAATAGAGAAATATAGTGAAATCAAGGACATATCATTTTAATATAATTGTCACTTGGAAATTGAAAGGGAAAAATTATTTCATTCCCAATAATGACCAAACCTGTAAAATACCTCAAAGCTTTTTAACAAGAAAGACCAAGCTCCTGCATGAAGGAACATATATAGATTTCATTAAAATTCACTTTAAAATGGGATGACATGACATTCTCATAGCTGAGAAGACAACACCATAAAACTACCACATTCTACATGACAGGTGAAATTCATTTCAATTGATTTAATTCACTTCCAGTTAGAATCATAACCAAATTCTTTATTTGGATAAAATGATCTTAACATCCATATGAATTAAAAAAAAATACCTAAGAATAGCCAAGAGAAGGTATTTGCCTCACTGGAATTCAGAAAATCTGGTAAGGCTACTGTAATAAAACAAATATATGTGACATGACAGGATTTTTAAATTCAGCAGGAAGACAGTTTTATAATTTTATGTAATAAATGTTGATGGTATAAATGATTATTCAAAAATGAATTTACATTCTATTCCACACATATAAAAAAAATCCAGGTGAATTAAAGACTTAAATAAATAAAATAAAGCTACACTAAGAAAGGTTGAAAAACTCATAGGAAACCTATGGAACTTAGGGATGATGGAGGCTTTCTTAACCAAGAAAAAAATAAACACTAATTTTAAAAAAACACAACTATTTATAAAATATATTTTTAATTTGGTGCATCAACATATGTTATGAGCAAAGCCAGTAAAAATGATGGTAGAATTAGAAAATTTATTTGTTAATCTGATAACACATAAGTAGATAATAACTGCAAACTACAGAATCTCTAATAATCTGGAAAGTAAACCATATTTACCTCAAAAAAGAAAAAAATGGCCACATGTTTTTAAGGCACAGAATAATAAATCCAGAATTCCGTAACTATAAGAAAGGACGCTCAGACTCACTGCTGTGAAAGTAAATGCATTATTAACTTTTAATTTGCTTCCCAGTTTATACCCATGTGCATCTGTATGGACACAAATATACATATACATATACACACACATTTATAGTAAATTTTGCATGTGTAGTGTAATTGCTTATTGAAACACTTAATATAGTAACAAAAAATAGAAAGCTGCAGCAGCCTATTGTGATTGTGTGAATGTTGAAGAAAAATCCAGAAATCTACACATCAATTTGTTGATACAGATTATTTGGACAGTAGAAGGAAAATAAAGCAAACAAAACCAAAAACAAATGAAATGCAAAGCAAAGCTCAGCATGTATATGGTACCATTTTAAAAAATGCATGTATATATCTAATATTTAGAAAAAATAGCAGTTTCATATTACTGACTTGTAGGCATATCTATGATATATTTTTAAGTAGAAAATGCAAATTTCCAACTAATTATATATATAGTATAATTATATTTTGATTAAAAGCAGCCAACAAGGTTTTAATATATCTGTAAATATGACGGTTGTGGAAGAGGTAATTTATGTTATTTTTGATTATGTATATTGTATCAGTTCATTCAAAAACCGTAAATTGCTGTCATAGTATTTAAAACCAATTAAGAAAATATAAAAAAATGATTTGGATAAGGCCACATTATGTAGTATGAGCTAGAGCCCATTGTCGTTCACATTTGGTAAACTTATCTTCCCAGGGTGTAGCATCCCTTTTAATTGTGTAATAGGACAGAAAGTGATTTGAAATATGGCAGATATGTATTTCCCTGGCAATCCCTGCCATCTACTGATTCAGCCTCATTTAGGGAAGCCTTGTTTTAGTAGGGGATAAATACGGTAGATTTGCTTTGACACAATCAGGACCAGTAGCTCTTTATTTAATTTGAAAAAATGATTAGGGTGTAGAAATGCACGTATAGGGTGTGTTTACATGTGTGTCACTCATTTCATTTTAATTCAAACATGTGATTCCTTCTCTTTTTTCTCAGGTAGGGCTAAGACCTTTCCTTGCAATGTGGACCTGCTCGTTGCTAAGACACGCTAACTTTGTGCAGAGGCTATTCCCATATGACCTCTGCTACTCAGTTTTGGTTTCTTTAAAACATTAACAAGAAACCAGAGACGCTAATAAAGTGAGTCAGTGAAGAATCCCTGGGCTTGTGCCTCCTGTGATAGATTGATTGCACTTATGACCCAAATTTGTTCTTGTCTCCAACCACTCTTGCCTTTTGGTGGTGCTCTCCACCGTTGACAGCCGGCCTTGGCCGCTTGGTGAGCTCTGCAATACGTGGTGTGGACAGTCACTTGAAAGACACTCGCACAACAGGTTTGTCCTCGTGCTGCTCCTGGAACCCCGCAAGCACAAGAACGGGCCTGGGCAGCCTGCTCCAGGGCGAGAGGCAGGGGGAGAGGCCCGTCACCCGGCTGTCCTCAGCCAGCCCACCAGCTTATCGCAGACGCATGAGCAAACCCGACCAACGGCAGCCAAGCCTGGCCTGGGCCGGAGAACCACTGCTTAGCCCAGCCCAAATGGCTGACTGCAGAAGAATAAGCTAAATAAATGGTGTTATTTTAAGCCATAACCTTTTGGAGTGTTTTTGGTTTTGTTTCATACAGCAAAGGCTAAATGATACACTGCCCCAATCTTTCATGTTTGTCTTGCCTACGCCCAATTCAAGTGCAATTTATTTTTCAGTCGCTCGCCTTTATCCAGTTTTCACAGAAACACTGGCTTTCTTTCTGCATCCACATTTTGTCATTTTATATAACCTTTAATTATGTTCTATAAATATAATGACAAATACCACTACCTTAAGCATGTTTGAGAACAAAAACAACTGGTTCCTGGTAAGTTTAGAACTTGTTGCTGGAAACAGAGGTGAGTGGATGAAGTAGAGTATCCTCCTGCCGTGAGTATTACCGTGTTATGGGCTTCAGGGAAGCTGTTACATTTGGGGAGGTCTAATAGGCCGGGACTGAATTCCCTGTCTCCCTTCAGTTCACAGTTCACATTTCAAAGACCTGAGTTTGCGGTGCTGCCTCTCTAGCTCTGCCCAGGAAATGAGTTTCCTGAAAGGCTTTAAGATGATCAGGACCCTCTTCATTCTTTATGTAAAATTATGTAGGCATTTATTTATAAATGTAAAAAGAACGTTTAAACTATTAAATTAAAATTGCAAAAGATACATAATTTCATTGTGCTCCAAAATATTTATCACATGAACATTCACTAATATTATTAGCATAATTATTAGTACCATTAGGTAATTATTACTCATAAAGGAAAGACAATTGCACTGGAATTTCCCATTTGATTTGTAATGTGGATGGGACCAAAAACATTCATAATCTTAAGCGGTAAACAGAACCAACCAAAGTAATTTTCTTAAAGGTCACTGTATTAGTAAGAACAAGTATCACGAAGCTGCTATAACAATTTTAAAATCTCAGTGACTTAAATAATAGAATTGTTTTCCTTTCTGATGTGCCACAACTCAATGCTTGTTGACAGCAGTCTCTGCTTCCAAGATCACCATGGAAAATGAGGGGAGAGAGAACACATTGTGATGCTCCTAACTGTCTCAGCCCAGAAATGACAAAGATAATTCTACTCACAAACTAGTCACATGGCCTAGGTTTTTCTATTTTAGGGCTGAAAAATGTGGTTTAGCCACGTGCTCAGGAAGAGGAAACAGCCATTTAACCTGCTTTTTCAAACCTAAGTATATTAAATTTGTATTTAAATATAACGGAGGGTTTCAACAAACAAGGATTAAAGTCAATAGCCAAGAAGTAGTTCTGACAGAAGTACTTTTTGTTCTAACGTGGAGATCGGTGCCTGAGAGAGGACGAAGCCAGGATCCCCAGGTGGCCCCATGACTCTCCAGGTCACTTCGTCACGCCACCTCTGCTGACACCCTGGGTAAAATTCAATATGTTGGCTTGTTTGGAACAGATTTTTTTTCTTTTCTGTACTCGTTTCTTCCCGACTTCACCACCTGAAGGAAGAGGCATATAAGCGCACTAGCCATGTTTATCAGGTGCTCCTCAAGTCCTCCGTTCAGCATTCACACAGTGTTTTACGTGTTCTGTCTAGTTTATGGCATTTATTGAGAACCTACCCTGGGACAGACACTGTGTTGGGAAATGAGACCCCAGAGATCAATATGCCTCTGAGGAACTTAGAGTCTAACCCAGGAAAGCCCATCTGGAGTGGGTTGAACTGTACCTCCCCTAGATCCACATCCACCAGGGACCCAGAATGTGCTTGAAAATAGAGTCTTTGCCGATGTAATTAGTGAGAGATCTGGAGATGACATCATACTGGATTTAGGGTGGATTCTAAGTCCAGTGAAGGTGTCCTTATAAAGAGACACATAGGGCAGAAGGCCTGTAGGCCAGAGGGAGAGGCTGGAGTTATCCTGCCACAAGCCAAGGGACGCCTGGGGCACTGGAGCTGGGAGAGGCCAGGAAGGAGTCGTCCTTTGAGGATGCAGAAGCAGTGCACCCCTACGGACACCTAGATTTTGTACTTCTAACCTCCAGAACTGAAAGTGAATAAATATCTACCGCTTTGAGCCACTCATTTTGTTATAGCAGAACTAGGAAACAGATACACCATCTATTCATTACTTTAACAGACTTAATGAACTCCTATTTATAAATCTGGCTCTTATGAAACTAGTTGGGAGAGAGTTAAAAAATCAACATGTTAATCACGTTGAAGAGTGAAAAATACTATGAAGAAAAATAAACATGAACCTATGGTGGGTAGACAGGTGATTAAAGTTGGCGGCGGGGGGGGG
>PVKH010025001.1:0-13507 GCA_004027955.1 Chaetophractus vellerosus | reverse complement strand
GCATCACTATCCCAGAATCCTAAGGACTGGGGAATAAAATATGGACTAGAGTAGACATACTGGTATTCTATTATAGACTTATTGTGATCCTAGCAATGGAAGAAATTATATCATTGATGTGCAGACAGTGGCCACTGGAGGCGCTGAAGTCAGGGAGAGGGAAAAAGAGGTGTAATATGGGGGCATTTTCAGGACTTGGAATTGACCTGAATGATGTTGCAATGACAGATACAGGCCATTATATATCCTGCCGTAGCCTACAGAATTGAGTGGGAGAGAGTGTAAACTACAATGTAAACCATAATCCATGCTTAGTGGCAATGCTCCCAAATGTGTTCATCAATTGCAATGAATGTACCACACTAATGAAAGAAGCTGTTAATGTGGGGAAAAGTGGGAGGTATGGGGAGTGGGGCATATGGGAATCCCTTATATTTTTTTATGTAACATTTAATGTAATCTAAGTATCTTTTAAAAATAAATAAAAAATATATTTAAAAAAACGTACGCATCTAATCACGTTGCCGCAAAATACATGAAGCAAACACTGGCAAAACTGAAAGGAGTAATAGACACCTACATGATAATAATTAGAGACTTCAATACACCACTCTGATCAACAGATAAAACATCTAGACAGAAGATCAATAAAGAAGCAGAGAACTTGAATAATATGATACATGAGCTAGACCTAACAGACATATACAGAACACAGCACCTCAAAATAGCAGGATATACATTCTTCTCAAGTGCACATGAATCATTCTCCAAGACAGACCACATGTTGGATCACAAGATAGGTCTTAATAAATTTTAAAAGATTGAAATTATACAAAGCATCTTCTCTGATCACAATGGAATGAAGCTGGAAAACAATAAAAGGCAGAGAACTAGAAAATCCACAAATATGTGGGAGCTAAATAACACACTCTTAAACAATCAGTGGGACAAAGAAGAAATTACAAGGGAAATCAGTAAATATCTTGAGATGAATGAAAATAAGAACACAGCAAAGGCAGTGACCAGAGGGAAATTTATAGCACTAAACACTTTACATTAAAAAAAAAAAAAAAAAAAAAGAAAAAGCTAAAATTAAAGACTTAACTGTATACCTGGAGGAACTAGAAAAAAGAACAGCAAACTAAACCCAAACAAAGATTACAGCAGTAATAAATGAAATTGAGGGAAAAACAATAGGGAGCACTGACAAAAGCAAAAGTTGGTTCTTTGAAAAGATCAGTAAAATTGACAAACCCTATCTTAGAATGACAAAGAAAAAAAGCTTGTCAGAAATGATCGATCTAAATTGTCAAATACAATTGAAGATGAAGGATTTTTGAGATTAGTTGAAACTATGAATTCTAGACACAAAACCTCTTCTTAAAAACATGTTACTGGTATAATTTTCCCCAAATTATGTCATTCTATATGCAGAAAGATTAGTGATTGTGTTAGGTTGGATTATGTACCCCAGGAAATAACATGTTCTCAATCCGTTCCTGAGGGTGTGAATCCATTGCAAATAGGACCTTTAGAAAATGTTATTTTTAGTTAAGGTGTAGCCCAACTGAATGAGTGTAGGCCTTGATCCTATTACTGGAGGCTTTATGAAGAGAAAGCCATGTGGAAGAATAGAAGGTCAAAGTCAATGGAACCCAGAGAGAAAAGAGAGGACATTGCCATGTGACAGAAATGCCAAGAAACCCAAGGTTTGCCTGCCAGTCAGTATGCTCCTGACTCTGGGAGAAAGTAAACCTTCTAGCTCTGAAAGCATGAGCCAATAACTTCCTGTTGTTAAACCAACCAATTGTGTGGTATTTGTCAAAACAACCCAGAAACTAAGACAGTGATATTCTAACAGTTGAAAACAAGTATCTAAATGGTACCATACTAAAATAATCTAGCAGCTGAGAGCAGAGAAATTATTATTCTTGCTCTATAAGGTCACACTTTTAAAGAGTCTTACTAATAAATAGTTTAATAATGAAATGGTAGTAATTACTTTTTCTGTAATTTTGTATCCCAAAATTAACTTTAATATGTGCTCATGGGGTAAAAATGTGTATTTGGTGCATCTTTACAAAAGCACAGAGAACTGGCTGAGTAGCTTCATGGAAAGAGTGATGCAGTCATTGTTAAATGGAGCTTGGTAATTCCTGAAACCAGTTTCCTTACAGGTTGGTTCTGATCCATTCACAATCTCCCTGTAGTTACCCTAGATCACCCTCTGAGGTTTATGCAATCTCTAAAGCCTCATTCTTCCATCTGAGACTACCAGGTGAGAACAGCCAGCTAAATTTCTATGGCATGCCACAGAAACAGTAAAGATCCTTCGTTCAATCCTCCAATGACTATTTAAAATTAGAAAGTTTCTAGCTCTAAAATAAATGGAGGCTATATGACCAATTCCAGCAGGTTTATTTTTATATCTTAATGATAACAGCAGGTATTAATTATTTAGGCATTGTGCTGGGCACTATACATACCTTGACTCTAATCGTCATAACAATCCTATAAAGATCTTGTTATCTTCATTTTACAAAAAACTGAAAGAGGAAATCTGACATAGCTACCCAAACTCAGGGGGACAGACTGTCAAGGTCTTTTTTTTTTTTTTTCTTTTCCGGTACTGGGGCCAGGGATTGAACCCAGTACCTCTTATGTGGGAAGGTGATGCTCAACGTTTAAGCCACATTGGCTCCCCTGAGTTGGTCTTTTCGTTCGTCTGCTTGTTGTTTTTTAAGGAGGCACCGCTTGAGGCACATCTGCTCCCCTTTCGGAGTCTTTTCGACATCGCCGCTGTCAGTGATGTGTGTGAAAGACATTCCTTACCCTCAGTCCATCTCCAAATCTCACCCTGATTACTGAAAGCTCCTACTTTTTACTTTATTCATTTTTGGATTTACATTTTTCACAAGCACTTTTTTTTAATTGGAAAAAACATAGCTTTCAGATTTTCACTTAGAAAACGGAATTAAAGTTTCATTATAAAATAGCCAAATCAATTTATTAATTGAAAGCATCCCAAAACCATTACTTGTCTCCCTTGCAGTCAAGGGTGCAATCAAATGTTGCAGTTTTGGCCAATAAGATGTAACTGATATTTCTTGTGTGGGGACTTCTGGAAAAGCTCCATAAAAGGAAGGGTAGATGTGTTGGCCAGAGCACTGGTTGCCAGTTCATAAGCATGAGTATGAGGGCCACACCTTCAGGAAAGCAGATCAGAAAGCTGAAAGAAAGCTAGATTTCTTAAGATGTCTTGGATTGCTATAACTGCTCAGGATTGTCTACCTCTGAATTTCTTTGACCAGAGAGAGAGAAAAAAAAAACTCCAGTCCCTTTAAGCCATTGTTATTTGTTTTGACAACACATTCCCTAACTGATACATGTGGATAATGTAAGACTTCCATTAAATGTGTTCTGTCTATCACTGAGTACGTAATTCCAATGCCATTATGACTAAATTTCAAAAAGCAGAAGCTGGAAATAAGGTGTTATGTACATATTACTTGTACAAAATCCTACAAAGTTTAATAGTTTGCTTTAGGTTTCATCAAGCATAAGATCCCAAGTCAAAAGTCCCAGGCATCAAATGTCACATAGTAGAATCAATTGACGACAGATTTTAAGTCATTTGACGGTAAATGGTACCAGACTTGGATTTCGAACTCAAGGTTGTTCTGACTGTCAATCCACAGAACTAAGTCCTGATTGTCATTTATATAATTACAACATTTTTGTTACAGGGAGTGAAATTGACCCATGATCAGTGTGTATCTTCTACTTTTAACTAGTTTTCCACCTACCAGAAATAAGTCATCTCTTTCTCAGCATACTTAATGCAGGCTTAGAACGGCTGAATAAGCTAAATTAATATATTTAAGCCAATAAATAAATAAAACAATTAATTATCAGATTTGTAACTTCTACATTTAGACTAAATTATTAGTCTAAAAATAGTTATTGGAATTATTTTGGTAAATAAAGATTTTTGTATATTTCAGTTAAAATTGTATAACATTTTAGATATTATCTGGTATGAAGCAAGAGCACTGCCAAGATATGACAGAGACAAAACAGAACAAAAATCTTTATGGCTACTCGGAAAACACACACACAAGACATACACAAAGTCACTGTATTTTTAAAGATTCAGTAACTTTTAAGTAGAATCCAGAAAAAATGTAGTATTTATAAACTACTTACCAACTTGACTTTTAGGTGCTCCAGCTACCACTAAATTTAAAGTACTAGAAGACATTTCTTTTCGTGTTGGGTTAACAACATATTCTCCATTAATCACTCCTATTCGTACAGCTCCTAAAATGTATTAAAACATTGGCAATTGTTAAATAAAATCTCTCAGTTTTCAAGACATTATTACAGTGATGGCTTCAATTGTGACCACAGAATAAAATCCATACTTCTACCGCGTATTTAAGGCCCACAGAGTATACTACCTTACCCTACCTTCTTGCCTCACTGGACCACTCCAAATTGCTCAAATGCACCACCTTCTACATCTCTGAAGCTCATGCTCTTTTCCTTGCCTAGAATGTACTTCCTTCAAGGCAAATGTTTATCATCTGATCTTACTAAGGTTCGCTTAAATGTCAACCACTCTGAGCCCTCTTTGACACCTTGACCCACAAAACTACACCTGTCCTCTTCTATCATTTTCTTACCACTTTGCCTATACCCTTATAATACTGTTTATATTTAGGCTGAAAGCACTAGTACCTAGTCTGCCTTTGTTCTTTCAGTGCTTAGCTCGGTATCTGACATTTAGGATACTCAATAATTGTTTACTAGATGAATCATTTTTATATTGTGTGTTTTATCATGAAAGAGTATGTACTCTGATAATTTTCCAGTCTAAAAAACAAAAGTCACCTACCAGAAAGAGATAACTAAGAAGTTAATGTATGTAGGGACATAAAACCTTTAACACTCTAACATATTATCATCAGAAACAAAACCCAAGGCAAGGATGAAAATGTCTGAAAGAGAGAAAGGAGTCTTAGAATGCCATCTAGTTCAATTCCCTAGCAGTTAACAAAAGTGACCCATTACATGCTCACTAGTATTTACTGGAAAAACAAACCTTACAAAAAACAAAAAACACAAATAACCTTTCTTATTTTCAACTGTAACTTACCAACAGGTCCATTCCAAGGAATATCTGATAATGAGAGGGCTGCAGAAGCTTAAAAAGAAAGAAAAATAAGAGCTGAAATAAAAATATTTCATTGGTTTTTAAATCAACAATGTTAATTTTAGTCTCTATTTTTATACTTACCGCCATTAATTGCTAGGACATCAGGTTCATTAATACCATCTACTGCTAACAGATTACAAAGGACCTGGTATGAGGGAAAAAATTACAGCACTTAAAAAGCCATATACATTGATTTAGGTTAACATATTGGTCTAAAATCTGAGGGCACTATATGGATAAAAGTGTAGGCTTACAGTATAAACCCTTTAATTTGGGTAATTTTAGGTAAATGCTTGACCTTGGGAAAATTATTTGAAGTAGGCCTCAGCTTCCTCATCTTTAAAAGGGAATAATAATAGTATCTTCCCTAAAAGAGTCCTGTGAGGATTACATGAAATATTGTGCATAAAGCATAGATGAAACAAAACAACTTTATTACTGCAATAATGTGCCCATCATGTACTTATGAAAATAACTTCTTGAGGCTATGACATCCTTGTAAGTGTCAGTAGGAGGGAAAATGAAACAAGGGCATATTCATTTGTATCAAACAAATAAATGGCAACTGGATTAAAGCACACAGTTCATTATGCTGAAAGAAAATAATATTCAGAAGGTATCAAAATTAAACACAAAATGTAATAAAACAGAGGTATACAGGATCCAGTAATAAAGATTAGTTGTGTCAATTGTCCTGGTCTCTGTTACCAATATGATCTACAAGGTCAAGCCTAATCTGATCCCCACACACCTCTACCACAAGGATCTTTCAAACTCACCAATTCTTTCCTTCACACTTGGCATTCCATCTGCCTAGAATGCTCTCTGCACATTTGCTAACTCCTACTCAATTCAGGTGTCAACTTAAATTGACACTGAATAAATGCTAGCTTTAAAAAGTTATCTTTCTTTAAAAAATTTTTAATGTTAAATGCATTGGCATCATCAAGAATTCTTATTTTGTATTCTTTGTGATATTTAGCTTAGGAAGTATAATAGTGATTCAATAAATAATTTTTGATTGATCTGGAAACAAACAAATCTAAAGCAGAACCTACCTGTGTATCATAAAAGTAGCCAGCTGGAAAAAGAGGTCTAATTGATCGATCTGCAAAAAGAAAAAAAAAAAAGAAAGAAAAAGACATTACATTTCAAAGCTTTTCCCCTATTAAAAAAAAAAATCCCCTTGGAGTGATTTACTGAGAGAGACATAAATAAATGTCAACGACTCAAGTAATACATACAACGCCCTAACTGCAAAACTAGCAGGAGCATACCAGTCTAAAGATTAAGGAACATTTTTCATTCTGGTTCCACAGGCCTCAGTTACACATATAAAGCAGAGGAAGAAGACAAGACAAACAGCAGACAAAAGAAAACCCTTCTTTGGTATTTTGGTATTTGTGTCTGATGAATGCATATACATATATAAAAACTAGAACAAACTGGTTATCACTATCAGATTCCAAGATAAATTTTTACCCAAAGAAATTCAAATCAAATTTAGATAAAGGAACTATAAATTATAAACAATCACACAATATTTAGGGATGTCAAAGTTATAAATATTTAGGGATCACAGACATATTTCAGTAGTTGATGGCAGTAGAGTAAAATGCTTTTAGGAATTATCATGCTGAATATGAACATGAAAAATATTGGGGAAAGATTCAACAGAGTAGAGGAATGGACCACAGAATTTATATGCTCAACAGAGATTCATTAAAGTCAGCAAATAAATATTGATATCTATTCTGAGCCAGGTGGTTTACCAGGAACAGGGGATTCAATACTAAACAAACAAAAATTAATACTCTCATAGAGCCCTGTAGAAAGTAAATAATCTCAGTGTTGTTATAATCTGATTATTAACTCATGTGGTATTCATAAAATGAAGGAAAATTTAAAAGACGTCTAATGCCTATATTTTTATGTCTTACCTATTACTCGACTTGTAAGAATTTCCTTATCAGAAGTTCCAACCTCTCTTCTAAGATAGTTTGTGGGAATTCTACCTGCAGCAGCAGCTTTCTGTCTGTAGTCAACCTGAAGTAGCAATGAAAAACATGAAGTTCATATTATTCCTTTTTCGTAGTAACAAGCTATACCCCAAGAACTACAATACAAATACTAGTTTTCCAGAGGTTGCTAACAACATGTTCTAGACTAGGAGCAGAGAATATTTCATTTACATTTAGCCTTTTGTATCGCTTGGGGGAAGAGTAAGCTGATAGAAATGTGTCAGCGAATTGATTAAAAAAAAAGTTTACACACCTGTAAAACTGAATCATAGATAACACAAACCCCAGAATTTATGTCTAGATGTCTAGACTCCCACTTAGCACTCAGCTGACTACCTAGCCTCACTACTTCCCATGGTAGCTCATTCTGGTCAAGTCAAATATTTTTCATATCTTAATTCTGTTAGATATAACAGAATTCCCTTTTTCCTAAAAGAAAGAAGCCATAAAATCCTAATGAATTCATTCTTCACTAAGCATATACTGGAGAAAAACTTATGAAAGCACGCAATGAATTAATTGCTTATTCAACATCAGAGTACTCATGCACTCCTGCTGCTCTTTTCAACTTACACAACTGTACATTTCAAAATATACTTGCTTCTAGAAGGTATGAGCATTGGTTATGAAGTAATCAGTTTACTCTTTTTATTTTAATGATTAAGTATTAAACAACAGAGAACTCTGGACAAAAATATTCCAAATTCTACATTTATACCATACTACAATTCAGATAAATCAACGAATACTTACCACCAAAGGCATGAACTGAGAGGGTGACGGTTTTGTTTTACTGACGGCTGTGACCATCACTGCAGTGTCACCTAACTTAGTTAAACAAAAACGACAGCAACACTGGTAAATTCTCTTAAAATCAGGTGTTAACATATGTACCAATTGAATGAATTCTCACTCCAATTAAACTCAAGGAAAGAGAATTGTAATTTCATGATACAATGAAATTAAAAATAATTATTCACAGGTGGTCCAATCTTGATTCCTTAGGCATGATCACAATCAGTATTACAAATAATCACTGAGATTTTCAAAAGCATTAGAACCAAAAGGAGAAAAGGCTCACTGATGACTTAACTCACATCCAATGATTTGAATCATATTTTATACTTCTTATACATAACAGAATAAAACAGAACCCCAAGTATGGATGGGATCTTAAAAGTCATTTGATATATCCAAGTCTGTGACTCCCTGGTTGTCTGGAATGGTTCTGGTAGATAGTATATGAATTAATTTCTGGTACCACAATTCTGAGAAGTTATATATGACGTTATAAAGATACTCAGTGCCATTCTTCACAACCATATTTAAGAAATAATTTTTAAAACTTGGACGTTTTACCTGTACTACAGCAGAGCCATCTGCAAATCTGGCCAGTTTTCCAGAGGATATTTCTAATTTCCTGTTTAAAAACAGAAGTTCAACACAAAAGGATTCAGATGATCAATGCAATTCCCAGCTTAGTATAAAATAACCAAAGATTCTCATAGAAGAACTAAAGGTTCCCAAGCCCCACAGGCCCCCATCCAGGGTAAAAAAAAAAAAAGGAAAGCATTCACAATCATTATCAAAATTACAAGTGGAATTTACCAGCTGCTTAAGGAAGACTACAGGAACTAAGGGCACAGGATTACTTCGGAATGAAAGATAATTCTGAGGATGCAGGAGTGAACTGCCTTCCTAAAGGGAAGAAACTGAGGACAAAAGGGTATATAGCATGTTTCCTACCCACAGAGTATTATTAAGAATTGCAGATGTGTGCAGGAAATTCAACAGTTAAAAGCTGACTAAGTACCTGTTACTACATTAGGTGCTTTCACATGCTTGATCATTTCATTCTCTCAGTCCTCTGCAGTAAGTACCATTATCTCCATTTATACACATGATGAAAATGGACTCTGAGAATACAGAGTTAGGAAGTGTGGGAGTCATGAGTTAAAGCCAAGTCTATCTTACTCCAAAGCATCAGCAGCAGTTAGGTTAAGGGCCCTGAGATTTCAAGTAAGTAGAGTGAGTGAGCTCAACACATTCTGACATTGGCCAAATTATAACACAGACACGGCTTGATTGGTCAGTTATTTGAAAGGAAATGAAAGGACTTTCAGAGATTCTTGAGGCTAAAGATTCTACCTGACTGTCTTATGTTTCTAGCTTCTAGAAAGTACCTGGCAGAAAGCAGATACTGATTGTTTCTGTAAATCTTTTTTTTTTTTATGTAATATTCTTTTTTTTTTTTTAAGATTTATTTTATTTTATTACATATCTCCCCTTCCCCCTGCTGCGGCGACGCGCCGAGAGTGGTCACTGCGCAGGCGCGGCTTTCCCTGCTTGTGGGCGGTCTCTGCGTCCGTTCACGGCCGGCTTTCAGTTCGCGGGTGGCTGGCTGCGCTCCATCCGCGGGAGACCTGCCCTGCCCGTGGCGGCTCTTGCCATGTCCGTGGCAGCTTCTCGCCCTGCCCACGGCGGCTCCGGCCCGCCCATGGCGGCTTGCCATTCTCAAGGCGGTCTGCCCGCTAGGAAAGGTCCCCGGGAATTGAACCCACGGCCTCCCATGTGGTATGCCGGCGCCCTATCCACTGGGCTATCGAGCCGGCCCCTCTGTAAATCTTAAAAAAAAAAACAAAACATACCTGTAACGGCTCCCTACTGCTTACTGTATCAATCCAAACTTGTCTGCCTGACTAACCAAATCCCCCATGATCTGGTCTAACCTTACTTTTGCAACTTTAGTTCCCACTGCTCCTTAATACAAATATTCCACTGAACCAGGGGAATACTCACAATTCTCCACATAAGCCATAATCTTTTTTGTTTTTTTTTTTAAAGATTTATTTATTTTATTACATATCTCCCCTCTTCCCCTGCTGCGGCGACGCGCCAAGACTGGTCACCACGCAGGCGTGGCTTTCCCTGCTTGTGGGCGGCTTCTGCTTCCATTCACGGCCGGCTTTCAGTTCGCGGGTGGCTGGCTGCGCTCCATTCGCGGGCGACCTGCCCTGCCCGTGGCGGCTTTTGTCTGTCTGTGGTAGCTTTTTGCCCTGCCCACGGCGGCTCTGGCCCACCCATGGCGGCTTGCCATTCTCAAGGCGGTCTGCCTGCTAGGAGAGGTCCCTGGGAACCGAACCCAGGGCCTCCCATGTGGTATGCCAGCGCCCTATCCACTGGGCTATCCAGCCGGCCCACACATAAGCCATAATCAATCCCACTGTCTGCCTGTCTGGAAGGATCTCTTCATCTCTGTTTACTTAAAGTTCAGCAAGACCTATCTCTTTTTCAATACTGTGTGTGGTAATTCCACACTGATCTTTTCCTCATTCCTACTGCACCTATTGCTTATACCATAATTTAACTGTTAATTACTTTATGCACGTAAACTCTTTGTTCTTGATTAGAGTGCAAGATCTTTAAGTAAAGGGACTACGTCTTACACACTTTTGTACTTCCTAACAGCTACTACAGAAGTGGGCACGTAATGGGTACTAAATAAGTAATAATTTTTAAAAAGTCATTATCTTAACATGAAAAACTCTTTAACGACAGATTGGCTAGAATACAATCAGGAGGCAGTGCGATTCTGTCACAATCTGATTCTGCTTGATTTCTTTTCTTTTTTGTTGTTACATATCCCCTCCACCCCCCGCTTTCTGCTTGCTCTTGCTGTGTTCATCTTTTTGCATTCTTCTGTGTCTGCTTCTGTCTCCCCCCGTTGCGGCGATGCGCCGAGTCAGCCCACTGCGCAGGTGGCCTGCCCCGCTGCAGGCGGCTCTGTTCCATTTCCGGGCGGTGGCTCTGCTCCCGTGGCGGCTTTGCCTTGCCCGTGGCGGCTTTTTGCCCTGCCCGTGGCAGCTTTTTGCCCTGCCCACGGTGGCTTTGCCCTCTCAAGGCGGTCTGCCCGCTTTGAAGAGGTCCCCGGGAACCGGACCTGGGGCCTTGCATGTGGTGAATTGGTGCCCTATCCACTGGGCTACAGCCGGACCCCTGCTTGATTTCTTTATTCACAAAATTGTAGCCCAGTTAGTCAGATTTAATACCAGTAATTACATAGTCATTCAATAAATATTCAGGGTTAAATACAAGCAAAACTGGATTAAGAGTCTGTGGCTTGAATTACCAGGCAGATCAGAATTTTCAAAACGATCATATGCTGAAGAGAAATAAAATTTTAAAATGTATAAATTACAGAAACTCAAATGTGACTCACTCTGTCCTGTGGACTACATCTCCTAAATGAATATCCACTTTTCTCATTCTCATTTACCACTTTAGTTCTGTCTCTTGTCATCCCTTGCCTTGATGACTGCAACAGCCTATTTTTTTTTTTAAGGTACTGGGGAATGAACATGGGACCTTGTATGTGGGAAGCCTGTGCTCAATCACTGAGCCACATTGGCTTCCCTGAGTTGGGTTTTTTTTTTTTTCTTGTTTGTTTTGCTTCTTGTTTGTTTTTTCAGAAGGCACCGGAACTGAACCTGGAACTTCCCATTTGGGAGGGGGGCACTCAATCGCTTGAGCCACATCCCCTCTCCCTGCAATAGCCTTTTTTTAAAAATTTTTAAATTTTTAAATTTTTGCAATAGTCTTTCAACACATAAATTGGATAATGCCCTACTCAAAATCCTTTAAAAAGTGCCTCACTACTTTCAGGACAAAAATCTAAATTCCTAAATACTGCACACAAATGTTCATGTTCAACAACGGTGTTAAGACAATTCAATGAGGAAAGAATAGTCTTTTCAACAAATGGTGCTGGAAAAATTGGATATCCATGTGCAAAGGAATGAAGTTGGGCCCCTTCCTCACACCATACACAAAAATTAACTCAAAATACACCATAGACCTAACTATGAGGGAAAATTATTAAATTCTTATAAGATAATACAGGAGTAGGTTTTCTTGACCTTGGGTTAAGCAAAGCTTTCTTAGATATGATATCAAAAGCAAAAGCAACAAAAGAAAAAATAAATTATATTTCATCAATATTAAAAACTCTTGTTTTTTGTAAATGAAAGTTTACAGTAGCATAATTCAAAATAGCCAAAAGGTGCCTTCAACCCAAATGCCCATCAACTGATGAAAGGATAAATGAAATATGGCATATCCGTATAATGGAACGGTATTCTGCTGGCAATATAAAAGAAATGAAACACTGATATATGCTGTAAAATGAAGGAATCAGGAAAACATTATGCTAAGTACAAATAGCCAGTCACAAAAGACGACATATTATATGAAATGTCCAAAATAGGGAAACCCATAGAAACAGAAACTAGATTAAGGGTGCCTGGCACTGGCAGTGTTGGAGAAACAAGGGAAGTGACAGCTAATGGCCTTGGGTGATAGAAATGTTCTAAAATTAATTAATATTTTAAATACCACTGACTTGTACCAGTGAATTGTATGGGTATGTGAATTATATCATACACTAGAAAGCTGATATATATATATATCTTTGTCAGCCTTAGTCCCCAGTTTCTACAGAGAATGCAAAAAGAGATTATCGAGGTTTTGAAACAGACCTTGAACAGGTCCAAGATTCACGAATGGGTGTCGAGGCCAAACTCATTGACCTCTTAAGATACTGAGGAAGATACCCCCTCAGATGAGCTCAGTTTCAGAAACATCCTATCATAGTCTGATGATGAAATTACACAAGCCAAATGTGCAAGCGCATGTGTGTGCACACACACACCAATGCTCTGTCCCCAAGTAACATTAGTTATTCTGTCTTTCACATGCCAAAGGGATAAACCCTTAATATTTCAATCCATTGAATAATTTTTCCAGAAGCTTGAGTTCATGAAAAACATCATTTCATGGAAAACATTATGTTTTCACAACTTGATACATTTTTAAAAATTGAAAGTCAGAACAAAGCACCCACATTAATATATATGTATACATTAATGAATACAAGGCTTACATACTATCAACACTGACAATGAAATGTTATTAGGATTTTTAAAAATTGTTCAACACAGATGTTGTAATGACAGTCTACAATAAAATGGGACTCACTTGACTTATGGGAACTATATGGTGCAGAAAGGAGGCTGGAACTGGGCCCGGCTAGATAGCTCAGTGGATAAAGAGCTCGCCGGTGTACCACATGGGAGGCCCCGGGCCCGGGTTCGGTTCCCGGGGACCTCTCCGAGCGGGCAGACGGCCTTGAGAAAGGCAAGCCGCCGTGGGCGGGCCGGAGCCGCCGTGGGCAAGGCAAAAAGCCACCACGGGCAGGGCTGAGCCCCCACGG
>PVKH010025000.1:0-13507 GCA_004027955.1 Chaetophractus vellerosus | reverse complement strand
AAGATAAAGAGAGGAGAAAGTTGTGGGACATCACCCATAGGGACGTAGTCTATGTTGAGGTGATGGAGTGTGGTTGCATGTTGTGCAGATGGGACAGGTGAGTGGTGATATTGTTGGGTTTGGTGGTGCAGGGTTGGTGGGTGGGTGGATTGGAAAGGGTAGGTTGGAGTGCACAGGATTCTCGGAGGGATGGGAGAGGGACCAGGTGAACATTTGGAATTTGTGGGTGTGAGGTTGGGAGTTCAGAGGTGGGAATGCTCTTGTGGTGATTTGATGGGGAAGTGTCACTGCTTTGGGGTGTTGGTTGGGGGGACACGGGGTGGGGTGTATCTGGATGGGGCTTCTGGGGAGTGTGGGAGTGTGCATCCTGTCATAAAGTGTTGTATCAATGGATAGAGACCCACACAATGAGACTCCCTATTTTTGGAGGACCAATTCACTCAGAAGTAGGTGGGAGACTCTTGGAGGCAGAGCCAGTTCCCAGTGGGGGGGGATGAACCAGTTGGTCAAGACACCTTGTCTCATGTAATTATGAATCCTGTTCAAAGATTCAAGCCAGGGGGTATTTGCAGGCACTGGGAGAAGGGGGAGAGAGGAGCAGAATGGATCAAACAGGGGGTATTTTGTGGTCAGTGGAAATGTTTTATATTGCCTTGCAGTGATGGACACAGGACATGGTGAATGTCATCAAAATTTATAAAACTGTACAATCTAAAATGTGGACAATGGTATGGACCATTGACAATGTTTGGCAGTTATGTTTCACTATCTGTATATCAGTATAAAGGTGCTGCAATCCACATACAAAAAGGTTTTGGTATGGGGTGGGGAATGAGGGAGGAAGTTGAGTATATGAGACTGCCTTGTATTCTGTGTGTGACTTTGCTGTGACCTAAAACTTCCTTGAAAATTAAATGAAAAATGGTGGGACACAAGAGAGGGAGAGGGGGAAGGTGCCACAGAACAGACTGGGCAACATATTTTGCACTGATAAAAGGCAAAATGTCAAAAAAAAATTTAAAATATTTATTTATTTATTTAAATGTATTCACATTTTTTGAACAACCCAATCCTTTAATAATATTTTAATATATTTTTTCTATTTTAAAAATATATTTTTTATTTTTTGTTTCTCATATATTTTAACTCTTACATTTAAATATCATTATTATTTCATTTTCCTATTCATTGCAATTGGCTACTGTTATGGCTTCACCTTTGAAGAGTCTATGGATCACAGAAGGGTCACAACAGGGACAGGACAGTATCATTGGTGGGGGTGTCAGGGTTGGGGTTGCAAGGGAGGAAGTCCACCTGAACATACATAAAAGGTATACAAAATTGTTCAAATGCTCATGGGGCATGGTCTTGGGGTGATGAATTACTAAAAAAATGAGAGAACACTGAATTCCTATCCTGGAGAGTTCTGCCATATTTTCCAGGAGAGTAGCAACATTCCCCCAAGTGCAGGGGCAGTGTCTGGAAAAGGAGGATGTCCATTGATGGGTCTTTGTTATTGAAGACTAGCGTTATGAGTCATTGCTGTTGAAATTGAAATAGGCTAGTGTTATGGGGTGCCTAAGAGTTGCCTCTGGAGAACCTCCTTGTTGCTCAAATATGGCCTCTCTCTAAGGCAAACTCAGTATATGAACACATTACCTTCCTCCCAGCCTGGGACATGACCCCCAGGGATGAGCCTCCCTGGCAATGATGGATTACTAACAAATGCCAATGGGCAGTATGGCTGGAAAAAGACTTCAAATAAAAGGGGGAAATGGTGAAGACATATGAGTTCGTAGGGGTAAGAGACTTCAAATTGAGTCAGGAGTTCAACTAAGAGGTGACACTTATGCAGATCCCGGTAGGACCTCCTAGGCTTCCAATATGGATATCACCACAAACAGAGGGCCTCCTGAGGGCTTTGGAGATATCTAGATCAGATATCAGGACAGATAGCCCCAGAGTTTGGTGCCTTACCAGTGGGCCATAATTTGGAATCCTTCCTCCTGAGAGTGACAGACTGACCAAAATATGTCTTCACTGCACATGATCCATCTGTCTCTTCTGTTCAAATCCATATTTGATGCCAGAGTTTTAGGTGTAATTCCAGAGACCAGAGACTATGGGCTGTCCATGTGCAACTGGGTCCAGAGAATCTGTGGACCTGAACCCCTACACTACAACTCAATGGAATCACCCAGGACACCCAGTGGGGAAATGATGATGGATGACAGCTATCCTGGGGAATGGAAATAGCCTCAGCTGCAGGCAGGATAATCTCTTCCATTATATCCATGAGATATAAGCCCACTCTCACTAGGTGTTGGAGGGAAGATCACCATCATAGATTCTGCAGGCTTGGGAGAAGTGCTATGGACTAGAGTGGACTTGTTGGTGTCCTGTTATAGACTTGTTGTGTTTCATGCAATGGAAAAAAACAAAATTTTGTGGAGCCAGGGGCCACTGTATACTTTGGAGGCAGGGAGAGGGAAGGGTAATTGTAATACAGGGGCTTTTTTGGGACTTGGGAATTGTCTTGTGTGATGTTGCAATAGAGGATATAGGCCATTTTATATCATCATGTATCACGCAGAACTGTGTGAGAGGGTGGACTACAGCCTGAACTGTGGTCCATGCTTGGTGGCAAAGTCCCAAAATGTGTATATCTATTACAGGAGTTGTGACACACTGATGAAGGATGTATATTTGGGAGGTTGTGGGAGGTGTGGGAGGTGGGGCAAATGGGTACTCCTAAAGCTTCTGTGTAACATTTATGTAAATCAATGTATCCTAAAAATAAAATAAAATAAATAAACATAAAAAACTCAAAAACAAAAAAAAACATACAAAAAGAAACTCTACTGGAATAAATATATATAGGCTTCACAACACACACACACAAAGTTTCATCCATGTTATACCTTGTGTTAACACTGCACTCCTTCTTACATCTGATTAATATTCCATTCTATGTATATGTATTAGTGAAGAAAAGTGCTGATGCAAAATACTTGAAATCTTTTGGTCTTTATAAGGCAATTTATTTGGTGTAGAATCTTAAAGATACCAGGATATAAAGCATAAGTTTTATCCTTCACCAAAGTCTGTTGCCACTTGTTGGAGCAAGACAACTGCTGACATTCACCAGGGTTCAGGCTTCTTAGGTTCCTCTCTTTCTTGGCTCCATTTCTCTCTGGGACCAGCTCCTCTGGTTCCTCCACAAGTTCAGCTGTAGACTATGAGGCTCTCTAGGTTTGCATCGCTCCACAAGGCCAGCTGTAAACTGTCAGGTGAATGGCTCATCTATTTTACCGTGGCCTTCTTTCCTTCCTCACGACCAAGTTCCTCTGTTTGATTACTTCCTGGGGTTCCAGCTCAAGACCCCACTCAAAACTCCAACTCTGTCCTTCACCATATCCTTTTAGCTTTGAGGCCCCACCCACCAATGGGTTGGGCTCAATGTCCTACCAACCTGGCTAAAGCCCTAATCATAATTTAATCACACCAAGAGGAACAGACCAGTTTACAAACATAATCCATATATATTTTAGGAATTCCTCACTGTATCAAACTGCCACATTATAAAACACAGTTTATTTAATCATTTATTTGTTGATGGACATTTGGGTTGTTTCCAACTTCTGGCAATAGTTAATAATACTTCTGTGAGCATTGCTGTGCACATATCTGTTCATTTCCCTTCTTTCAATTCTGGATGTATACCCAGCAGTGGAATTGCTGGATCATATGGCAGTTCTATAATTAGCTTCCTGAGGAACAACTGAACTGTCCTCCACAATGACTGTACTATCCCACATTCCACCAGCAGTGGATAAGTGTTCCCATTCCTCCAAATCCTGGCCAACATTTATAGTCTTCTGTTTTTTTAAATAGCCACCAGTTTAATGTGTGTGAAATGATATCTCATTATAGTTTGATTTGCATTTCCCTAATAGCTCGTGATGTTGAACATATTTTCATGTACCTTTTAGCCATTTTTATTTCTTCTTTGGAGAAGTGTCTATTCAAATCACTTGCTCACTTTTTAAATGGTTATTTGTGTTATTATTTTTGAGGTGAATGATTCCTGTACAAATGCTAGATATTAGACCCCTATGAGATATATGTTGTAGCAGTTTGGCATTATTTATGAATTCCAAAAATAGATATTGGATTATGTTTGCAAACTGGTTTGTTACTCATGGCTTATTAGATTATATTGGATTGAGGGGGTTCACTTTTTCTTGATTAAATAATGATTAAGACGTTGGGCCATGTCAGAATAAGATTGATTCCCCAACCCCTTAGTGGGCAGCAACTCACAGAGAAACCATACCACAGAGAAGGCTAGTTGGAGTTTTGAGCTTGAGCCTGGGAAGTAAACACATGGGAGAGAGCAGAACAGTTGAACCCAAAGAGAAACAATCCCCAGGAAAGAGACAAGATTTATTGCAACCTACAGCTGATACTGGAAGAAGCTGGAACTATAGAGCCTTAAGAAAAAGAGGAAGGCTGAGGATCAGCTGCCATCTTGCTCCAATATGTGACTTTGGTGAGGGAAGAAACTTCCACTTTATTGCTTGGTAACTGTAAGCTTCTACCTGAGATAAATACACTTTATAAAAGCCAACAGATTTCTGGTATTTTGCATCACCATACTTTTGGATGACTAATACATAAGGTTACCAAATATGTTCTCCCATTGAATAGGCTGACTTTTCATTTTCTTGACAAACTCCTTTGAGGTACAAAAGTTTTTAATTTTGAGGTGTTCCCATTTACCTATTTTTTCTTTCATTGTTTGTGCTTTGGTTGTAAAGTTCATGAAAAGACTCCATAATACAAGACCCTGTAGCTACTTCCCTATATTGTCTTCCAACATCTTTATGGTCTTGACTCTTATATTTAGATCTTTGATCCACCTTGAATTCATTTTTGTATAAGCTATGAGATGGTGTTTCTCTCTCATTCTTTTGGGTATGGATATCCAGTTTTTAAGTACCATTTGTAGAAGATTCCCTTCTCTCCGAGTTGAATGGGCTTGGTGTCCTTGACAAATATCAGTTGACTGAATATGTGAGAATTTATATCAGAATCTCAATTCAATTCCATTGGTCAATATATCTATCCTTGTGTCAGTGCCAAGCAGTTTTGAATACTGTAGCTTTGTAGTATGTTTTAAAGTCAGGTAGTGTGATTCCACTAATTTCATTTTTATTTTTCAACGTGTCTTTGGCTTTTCTGGGCCTCTTGCCCTTCCAAATAAATGTCATAATTAGCTTTTCCAATTCAGTAAAAAATTCTGTGGTGATTTTTATTGGGATTGGGTTAAATTTGTTTATCAGTTTTTCTAGGATAGACATCTTAATGATGATGTATCTTCCTATCCATGAACAGGGAATATTCTTTCATTAATTTAGGTCTTCTTTGATTTCCTTTAACAGTGTTGTACATTTTTCTGCATACAAGTCATTTACTTCTTTAGTTAACTTTATTCCTAGGTTGCTATTGTAAATGTGATTGTTTTCTTGATTTCCTCCATAGATTCCTCATGCATGGTATACAGAAAATCTATGATTTTTGCACATTGATCTTATAACCTGCCACTTTACTGAACTCATTTATAAGCTCTAGAAGTTTTGTTGTAGATTTTCAAGGGCTTTCTATGTACAAGATCATGGCATCTTTGAATAGCAAAATTTTTACTTCTTCCTTTTCAATTTGGATGCCTTTTATATCTTTTTATTGTCTAAGTGCTCAAACAAGTACTTCTAACACAATATTAATTAAGAGTGGTGGAAGTGGTCATCCTTGCCTTCCTCCAGATTGTAGATGGAAAAATACTAGGATTTCACCAATGAATATGATGTTAGCTGTGGGTTTTTCATACATACCTTTTTTCATGTACAGGATGTTTCCTTCTATTACTATCTTTTGAAGGGTGCTGTATTTTGTCAAATGGTTTTTCTGCATCTATAGAGATGATCATGTGATTCTTTTCTTTTGATCTGTTTATGTGGTGTGTTACATTGATTGTAGTAAGTATTTTGAGGATTTTAGTGTCTAGTTTCATTAGTGAGATTAGTCTATATTTTTCCTTTCCTGTGGCATCTTTGTTTGCCTTTGGTGTTAGAGGGATTTTGGCATCATAGAATGAGGTAGGCAATGTTCTGTACACTTCTAGTTTTTTAAAGACTTTAAGCAGGACTAGTATTAGTTCTTTCTGGACTGTTTGATAGAATTCATCTGTGAATCAGACAGATCCTGGGATTGTTCATTTTTGGGAGGGTTTTGATGACAAATTCTATCTTGCTACTTGAGTTTCATCTGTCGATTTCATCAATGCTTACCTTCATCAATGTAGGCTGCTTGTGTGTTTCTAGGAATTTGTCCAGTTCCTCTAACTTATCCATTTTTTGACATACAATTTTTCAAAATACTCTCTTATGATACTCTTTATTTCTGTGGAGTCAGTGATGATACCTCTTCCTCATTTCTTACTTTAAGTATTTTCATCTTCTATTTTTCTTTGCAAGTCTAAGTTTGTCATTTTGATTAATCTTCTCATTGAGTCACATTTTGTTTTCTTTATATTTTCTAGTGCTTTCTTATTTTCAGTTTCATTTAGCTCTGCTCTGATCATTCTTATTTTCTTCCTTATACTTGCTTTGGGGTTAGTTTGTTCTTTTTCTAATTCTTCCAGGTGTGCATTTAGGCTTTTTATTTTGTCTCCCACCTCATTTTTAAACGTAGACATTTATAGCTATGAATTTTCCCTCCAGCAGTTCTTTTGCTGAATCCCATAGGGTTTTTTTTCCCTTTTCATTTTTTTTACATAACCCCCTTTTTGTTCCTGCTTGTTCTTGCTGTATTCTACTTTGCATCCCTCTGTGTCTGCTCTGTCTCCCCCCTCTGCAGCGATGCACTGAATCAGCCCACTGGTGAGTGGTGGCCTTGCCCACTTGTGGGTGGCTTGCTCCGCTGGTGGGCAACTCTGCTCTGCTCAGGGGTGGCTCCATTTTGCTTGTGGGTGACTTGCCTTGCCCGTGGCAGCTTTGCCCTGCCTGTGGCAGCTTTTTGGCCTGCCCCTTCAAGGTGGTCTGCCCTGCTCAGAGAGGTCTCTGGGAAGTGAACCCAGGGCTTCCCATGTGATGTACTGGCGCCCCATCCACTGGGCTACAGCTGGCCCCCCCATAGGTTTTGATATGTTGTGTTTTCATTTTCATTTGTTTCGGGGTAGTTACCTATTTCTTTTGAGATTTCCTCCTTGACCCACTAACAGTCTAACAGTTTGTTGTTTAACTTCCGTGTTTTTGTGCCTAATCTGCTTTTCTGCACCTTCTTGATTTCCAGCTTCATTCCATTGTGGTCAGAGAAATTACTTTGCATAATTTCAATCTTTTTAATTCATTGAAAGTTGTTCTGTGGTCAAGGATTTGGTCTATCCTGGAGAATGACCCATGTGCACTCGAGAAGAATGTATACCCTACTGTATTTGGGTGTAATGTTCTGTATATGTTTGTTAGGTCCATTTCTTCTAACATATTATGCAAGGTCTCTGATTCTTTATTGATACTCTGTCAAGATATTCTGTATAATTGTGATAAATGTATATTAAAGTCCCCCACTATAATTGTAGATACATCTATTTGTCCACTTAGTTTTTCCAATGTTTGCCTCATGTATTTTAAGGAGATCTGATTAGGTGCATAAAAGTCTATGATTTTTCTTGTTTCTTGAAAGAGTACCCTTTTTATTAACACGTAGTGTCCTTTGTATCTTACAGAAGTTTTGCATTTAAAGTCTATTTTATCTGATATTAGTACAGCTACTCCTGCCCTTTTATGATTATTGTTTGCATGTAATAATTTTTTTCTAACCATTCACTTTTTGCCCCTTGAGTCCTTGGGTCTAAGGTGAGTTTCCTATAGACAGAATATAGATGAGTCAAATTTCCTTATCAATTCTGTCAGTCTGTATCTCTTGATTGGAGAATTTAATACATTAATAATCAATGTTATTATTGTCAAGGAAATTACTACATTATCCATATTTTAGTTTGTTTTATCTATGCCAAATGCTATTTTTACTTCTATTTATATATTTTTAATTATTTTTACACTTTCTTCCATCTCTATTTTTCCTGTTTTTTCTTTTCCTTTCAAGCTTCCTTCAGTATTTTTTTTTAAAGATTTATTTATTTTATTACATATCTCCCCTTCCCCCCCGTTGCGGGGGCGCGCCGAGACTTGGTCACTGGGCAGGCGCGGCTTTCCCCGCTTGTGGGCGGCTTCTGCTTCCATCACGGCCGGATTTTCAGTTCGCGGGTGGCTGGCTGCGCTCGATTTGCAGGCGACCTGCCCTGCCCGTGGCGGCTTTTGCCCTGTCCGTGGCAGCTTTTTGCCCTGCCCACGGCGGCTCTGGCCCGCCCATGGCGGCTTGCCATTCTCAAGGCGGTCTGCCCGCTAGGAGAGGTCCCCGGGAACTGAACCCAGGGCCTCCCATGTGGTTTCCCAGTGAGCTCTTTATCCACTGAGCTATCTAGCCTGGCCCCTTTCAGTATTTTTTGAAGGGCATGTTTCTTAATGACAAATTCTCTTAAATTCTTTTTATCTGTGACTATTTTGAACTCTCCCTCAGTTTTGAATGCCAGCTTTGCTGGATAGAGAATTCATGGCTGGAAGTTTTTTTGTTTGTTTGTTTGTTTGTTTTTTAGCACTGTAACTATGTCATTCCACTGCATTCTGACCTCCATGTTTTCCGATGAGAAATAAGCACTTAATGTAATTGAGATTCCCTTGTATGTGATGGACCTCTTTTGTTTCTTCCAGTACTCTCTCATTGACTTGAGCAATGGATAATTTGACAAGATTATGTCTATGTGTAGGCCTGTTAAGATTTATACTGCTTGGGGTGCTCTGGTCTTCCTGGACATGTACATCCATGTCACTTAATAGAGTTGGGAATTTTCAGCCATTATTTCCTCCAATTCATTACTTCATCAAATACTCCCTTTCCCTTCTCTTCTCCCTCTGGGATGTCTATAATGCATATGTTTGTGTGTTTTGTGTTTTCTTTCAAATCCGTAAGTCCCTGATTGGATTTTTTACATCTTTTTATCTATTTTTCTACAATTTGTCTGATTTCAGATGTACTCTCTTCCGCGGCACTGATTCTTTCCTCTCTTGCTTAAAATATGCTGTTATGTGTTTCCAATGTATTTTTCATTTCTTGCACTGTGCTATTCATCACCATCATATCCATTAACTTTTTGTTTACATTTGCAATTTCTTCAGTATGTTCCTCCTGTGTCTTCTTGATATCTTTTATCTCTTCCTTCACTTCATTAAGTTGATTCATGATATTTGTTTGGGCATCCTTGATTATTTCCACATTCAGCATCTCATCCTGTTTTTTAGTTTGTTCATTAGACTGAGCCATATCTTCCTGTTTCATAATATGGCTTGGGCTTGTAATTTTTGGCTTGTGTCTGGGCATCTTGTTATCTTCGTGGGATTATTTGGTTGATTATCTTCTCTTTTTACTCTATGGTTTTATTTTGTTTTTCTTTGTGTGAGGTAAGGTTAATTTTTTATACTTGGTTCCTCTTATTCTATGTCTTTGTGGTTATCTGTTTTCCCTTGAAAAAAAATTAGTAGGACCAGGGAAAAGAAAAGAGATAAGAAGAGAAAAAAAATAATAACACAAAATGGGTAGAAGAGGAACTCTGAAAGGTCTATGAAACTAATACAAGTTAAAAAAATCATAAAAAAATACAAAGGATTAAGGATAAAAAGAGGTGGGATGCAAAATGTAAAAAAGGAAACAAATTCTAGAGAAAAAATAGAATGAAAGAAAAGGATGGACAGACGAGAAGAGAGTACAAGGCAAGAAAAAAAGGAGAGAAAAAAGAAAAAAAATGAAGACCCACCAAAAAGTGGTGGAATGGAAGAAAAACAGCAGTAGTCAGAAGGTAGATAAATGAAAGAAAGAAGATAAATATTAGGTAGAAAAAAATAAGTAAAAGAAAAAAGTTTACAAAAAAAGTATGAACAACAAACAAGAAACAAAACAGCAACAAAGATGCAACCCAGTAGAAACAGTCTTCCCTCTTAGGCCTCTAGAGACCTTCTCAGGCTACTTGTGCTCATCAATTTATCACTCTGCAACCTGCCTTCCACAAGTGATGTATCCAGGTTAGTGAGTAAAATAAAGGAAGAAGAAAGTAAAAAATCCAAAAAAAATCACACAAAACACAGCAGTAGAAACTCCATCTATAAGTTCCCTATCACAAGGTGTTAGCTGTGTGCCTTAACTCTCCATGGAATCCTTCTTTTAGGAGGTATCAGTACTCAAACCAACGACCTTCTACATGAAAGGTAGGAATTCTCCCACTGCACTACAGCAGCTCTATAGCCTAAATAGGCTTTTGAATGCTTATTGGGCTCTTCCTGCCCCCATTTCTTTTAGGTGAGTTGGGCTTTTAATAGTTTTCAATGGCTGGGCTAGTTATTTGCCTGTCTTTGCCCCCTCCCTGACCAAGTTCCACTCTCCCAGCATGGCTGGGTGTGAGAGCATTCCTGAGAAATTTCCCTATCTTCTCTTCCTGGGGCCACTTCATCGATCATTGGTATCCTCCCAGAGCTTCAAAGGGGGCTCAGGTGTCCAAACCCACAGAAAGGAAACCACTCTCCTCACTTTGCCAGACCTGTCTTCCTCCCATAGAATGCACCCTCCCACTCAGCTGGATGGTGAGAGCCAGGGTGTCTACAGACACTATTTGCCTTGAGGGTGGGGTTTAGTTGTCCACTGTTTCCAGCCATAGGGGCAAGCAACTCTTTCCAGGCACAGGAGTGAATAATAAAAGTAGTGTCATTATTGTCAGGGCAATACTTACATTAGTCATTTTGTCTTCATGTTCATATATGTCATATTTTGTTTTTATTCATGTTTTCATCTTTTAATTTATTCTAACTATTTATCTACCTTTCTACACTTTCTTACAACACACCCTCTCCTCTTTTTTATTTCCAACCTGCAGAAACTCCTCATAGTATTTCGTTTTTATATATAACTATTTTTTTTATTTTTAAAGAAGCTTGAAAATATATAAATGTTACATAAAAATATAAGGGATTGCCATATGCCACACTCCCTCCCCCTCTCACAACTTCCACATTAACAACATCCTTCATTAGTGTTGTGCATTTGTTACAATTGATGAACCCATATTGAAGCATTGCTATTAATGATGGACTACAGTTGACATTATAGTTTACACTTTGCCCCACACAATTTTGAAAGTCATGAAAAAAATACAACCTATATCTATCATTGCAATGTCATGCATGACAAATCTAATGTCCCAAAATTACCCCCATGTTACATCTATTCTTCCCTATCCCAACTCTCAGTACCTCTTGTGGCCACTGCTTTTGCATGATAAGAATTCTTCCAGTGCTATAATAATAATGTCTACAGTAGAATAATTAGTCTACATTATTTCATTGTTCATTCCCCAATATTGAATATTTGGGTATAGTGATGCCCACTCTGTTTCTGATTGAGAGAGGGCTTAGATCCCATGAGGCAGAAGGATAGAGCTATCTTGCTTGCATTTTCAGACACTCTGTTCCTTGGGATGGGCACTGACCATCATTATCTCCTTGTTAGCTCTCCTTGGTAAATCCAATAAACTAGAGAGTAGGTGTTGCAGCTCTGCTGAAATTCAGGGCTCAACTGGCAGATGGATAGCCCAAAGTTTTAAGTCTCTGGGTCATATATTTATCAATTATAGTGCTAATTATCAGTTCAAATAAAAGAGTCAGTAAAACCATGTATAGAGAACTTATAAATGAATTTAACTCTGTTATTCTGGGGAGCATAAATTCCAAAGTAAGATACACTGACACAGTGCTGAATTCCTGAGCTGTCTGTGCTGCTCATAGATTCTGGATATTTCTAGAGCCCTCAGGATCCCCAGTGTTTGAGACATTGTTTATTGTGGCAGTCAATGAGATACTGCTGAGGCTTGCATAAGCTTAACTTCTGGAATGACCTCCCAACTCACTTTGAAACCTCCTAGCCATAAAAACTCATTTGTTTTTACCATTTCCCCTTTTTTGTCAAGATCTTTTTCCAGGCACATTTCTAGCTGGTGCTTGATAATAATCCCTTTATGCCAGGGAGACTCATCCCTGGGAGTCATGTCCCACACTGAAGGGAAGATAGTGCATTTATGAGCTGAGTTTGGCTTAGAGGGAGGCCACATTTGAGCAACAATGATACCCTCTGAAGGTGACTATAAGGCAGAGTATAATACTAGGCTAAGTTTCAATTTCAAAGAAAAAATTCATAAGTATAATCATCAATGTCATAGGCCTGGCATAATGGTGTGTCTTCATTCACTGGTCATTGCCCTTGAACTCTGAGGATTCTTGCAGTCATATCAGAGAATGTAGCAGAACTCCCCAGGATGGGGAATCAATATTCTTTTGGTTATTGTGTGGATCTCCACCCACTGAGATAATGTCCCAAGAACACTTGAACATATCCATATGTCTTGGAGAAATGCCCCAGTCAAACCCCTTCATATGGGTCCCCACATGACTGACACCCTGCACCAGTGATCCTCCCCCAACACTGCTGTGACCCTTCTGTGAACCAAAACCTCTCCAACAATGAAGACAAGAAAATAAATGAATAAAATTAATAAGAAAATGAAATAATTATTAAAATAACCAATAAAATACCAAGAAATTTAAAATAATTAGAAATAATAATTTTTTAAAAAAATTTTAGATGTCATGTCTCTCATCATTGTAAGATCTGTTGTCTTGTATTTACAGCTACACTTACTTCCATATTATCCCCTAGAAGTTTTTTTTTAATCTTTGAAGGAGCTTTAGGATACAGAAAAGTCACATAGATAATACAAGTGAGTCCCATATACTGAAAAACCTTCCGCTTTTCCCCTATCTCTTATTAATAATATTTTACATGCAGATGGTTCACTTGTTTCAATTGATGTAGAAATATTGAAGCATTGTTATTAACCATGGTCAGTGATTTACATTATGGTTTACATATTGGGTTGTACACATGTAATGGTTTGAAAATTTTATTTAATTATGAATTCCAAAAATATAAATTGGATTATGCTTGTAAACTGATCTGTTCATCTGGGCATGATTAAGCTATGATTAGGGCATTAACTGCCACGTCATTGGGATGCTGAGCCCCACCCCTTGGTGGGCATGGTCTCAAGTATAAAAGGCTAGACAAAAGGCAGCAGAGATGATAGAAACAGATTGGAGAAGCAGTTCTGATGTTGGAGTGAGCCGTTCACCTGATAGTCTTCAGCTGGCCTTGTGGAGAGATGCAAAGCATAGAGAACCTCATGGTCTACAGCTGAACATGTGGAGGAAACAGAAGCTAAGCCTGGAGAGAAACGCAGCCACGGGAACAGAGGAACCCAGTAGCCTGAACCCTGGAGACATCGGCAGCT
>PVKH010024999.1:0-13508 GCA_004027955.1 Chaetophractus vellerosus | reverse complement strand
GGAACCGAACCCAGGGCCTCCCATGTGGTTTCCCAGGGAGCTCTTTATCCACTGAGCTATTTAGCCGGGCCCTCTAGTTCTTTCTTATTTTCTATTTCATTTAGTTCTACTCTAATCTTTATTATTTCCTTCTTTCTACTTCTTTTGGGGTTAGTTTCTTGTTCTTTTTCTAATTCCTCCAGCTGTGCAGTGAGGGCTTCAATTTTAGCTCTTTATTCCTTTTTAATATATGCATTTATGGCTAAGAATTTCCTCTCAGTCCACCTTTTGCTGCAACCCATAAGTTTTGATATATTTTGTTGTCATTATCACTCATTCAAGGTAGTTATTGATTTCTTTTGAGATTTCCTCCTAGACCCACTGTTTGTCTAAGAGTTTGTTGTTTAACTCCCATATCTTTGTGCCTAATCTGCTTCTGTGGTCCTTACTGATTTCCAGCTTCATTCCACTGAGGTTTGTATTAGTCAGCCAAAGGGATGCTGATGCAAAATACCAGGAATAGGTTGGTCTTTATAAAGGGTATTTATTAGGTGTAGAAGCCCACAGTTACTGGGCCCTAAAGTATATGTTTTTTTCCTCAACAAAGTCCATTGTCATGTGTTGGAGCAAGACAGCTGCCGACATTTGCTAGGGTTCAGGTTGCTTGGGTTCCTCTCTTCCCAGGGCTGCATTTCTCTCTGGGCTTAGCTCCTCTGTTTCCTTCACAATGGTCATCTGTAGACTATGAGGCTCTCCACAAGGCCAGCTGTGAACTCTCAGATGAATGGCTCATCTCTATCCCGGGGCCTTGTCTCCTTCCTCACCAGAACTACAACATCAAAACTGCTTCAACTCTTGTTCTTTGCCATGCCTTTTATATTTGTTCCCACCCCACTAAGAGGTAGGGCTCAATACCCTACTGATGTGGCCCAGTTAATGCCCTAATCATAACTTAATCATGCCCAGATTAGCAGACCATTTACAAGCATGATCCAATATTTATTTTTAGAATTTAAAATTACATCAAACTGCCAAACTGAAACAAGTTCAGAGAAATTACTTTGTATAATCTCAGACTTTCTGAATTCACTGAGAATTTCTCTGTGTCTTGCTATGTGGTCTATCTTGGAGTATGATTTGTGTGCACTTGAGAAAAATATATATCCCTCTGTATTTGGGTGTACCGTTCTGTATAGATGTCTATTAGATCCAGAAGGTTTAATGTATTATTCAAAGTCTTCGTTTCATTATTGACTCTCTGTTGAGATGTTCTGTCTAATAGTGAAAATGATGTCTTAAAATCCCCTACTATAATTGTAGAAGCATCTATTTCTCCACTTAATTTTTCCAGTTTTTTCCTCATGTATTTTGAGGTGCCCCAGTTATGTGCATAAATGTTTATCATTATTCTTTCTTCTTGAAAGATTACCCTTTTTATTATTATATAGTGTCCATCTTTGTCTCTTACAATAGTTTTGCATTTAAAGTCTATTTTATCCAATGTTAGAATAGCCACTCTGCACTCTTTTGGTTATTGTTTTCTTGTAAAATTGTTTTCCAGCCATTCACTTTCAGCTTCCTTGAATCCCAGGGTCTAAGGTGGTTTTCTAGTAGACAACATATAGATAGGTCATATATCCTTATCCATTCTGCCATTGTGCATCTCTTGATCGCTGAGTGTAATCCATTAGCATTCAGTGTTATTACTCTCAAGAATTACTTACTTTATCCATATTTTCTTTGGGTTTATGTGTGTCATATATTGTTTTTTTTTTTTCACTTTTGCCCTCTAAGTTGTTCTTAAGCTCTCCTCCAACTCTCTCTTTCCTGTTTTTTCTTTCAACCTGCAAAGCTTTCTTTAGTGTTTCTTGGCGGTCAGGTTTCTTAATGGCATACTCTCTTAATTTCTGTTTACCTGTGAACATTTTGAACTCTCTATCATTTTTGTATGCCATTTTTGCTGGATTGAGAATTATTGGCTGGAAATTTTTTTTCTTTTAGAACTTTAACTAGCTCATGTCACTTCCTTATTGCCTCCATGGTTTCAAATGACAAATCAGCACTTAATCTTATTGTGATTCTCTTGTATATGATGGTTCTCTTTTCTCTTGGTGCTTTCAGTATTTTCTCTTTGTCTTGAACATTGAATAGTTTGACAAGTATCTGTCTTGGAGTAGGCCTGTTGGGACATATCCTGTTTTGGGTATACTGCATTTCTTGGACATGTACATCCATTTCTCTCAATAAGTCTGGGAAGTTTTCAGCCATTTTCTCCCTCTGGGATGCCTATAATGCATATATTTGCATGTTTTTGTTGTTATTCAAATCCCTACATCCCTGCTGGATTTTTAAAAATCTTTTTATCTATCTGTTCTAGTAGCTGTTTGATTTCAGATGTACTGTCTTCCACAATGCTTATTCTTTCTTCTGCCTGTTCAAATCTGCTGTTATGTGCTTCCAGTATCTTTTTTATTTCATGGATTGTGCCATTCATAACCATCATGTCCATTATCTTTTTAGTTATGTTTACAATTTCTTCAGTGTATTCGTAATGTTCTTATTCTTTTCCTTTACTTCATTAAGTTGTTCCATGATATTTGTTTGGATAGTTTTGATTAGTTGTTCAATGTTCTGAATCCCTTCTTTGTTTTTAGTTTATTCAATGGACTGGGCCATGTCTTCCAGTTTCTTAGCATGTTTCTAATTTTTTATTGCTGTCTGGTCATCTTTTTATCTTGATGGTTTTATTCAGTTGATTATCTCCTCTCTTTATTCTAGGATTTTATTTAATTGCTCTTTTGTGTGTGTTTTAAGTTTTCTTTTGACATTTTGTTTTTTTTATTCTATTTTATTTCTTGATGAAACTATCTCTTTGTCCAGCTCCTTCTAGATTGATGCCCTGAAGCCTCCTACTTTGTGGGTTCTGAAAACAGCTCACTTGGACAGGATCTTATCCCCACAAAGTCATTTTTTTTTGAGAGAGAGAGAGAGAGATCTGTCTATGTTCTTGTTTTTGCTTCTTTGTTTCTCTGACCATCATTCTTCTGGGAGCTGTTAAGCAGTGTTCTGGTCTGTTGTACCCCAAGGCATGTCCCCATGGCAGCCTCCGGCTTCTTCTTTCTTGTTTAAGTGAGAGCTAAACCTTATCTGCCTAACTCATTGGCCATGTTCCCACAATCCTCTTTCATCTACATTCTGATTAATAAAAAATTAATAAGTATTCTGAAAAGATTCTTCAGGAGGGAAGACATAAAATTTTCATTTCTTCTGGGACATAGGAATTGCCTTTGATTACATGGCTCAAAGCTTCAGAGCCAGATATTGTGATCCTTTAATCTTTTCAAGGAATGTGAACTGCCCTGAACCCAGACATGGTCTCAATTTTGATAAAGAAAAATCATAAATCATATATTTTATTACCATAGAAAGGAATTGTGTTTGATGATTTAGCATCTCCTCACTGAAATAAGAAATGTAGATGTTCATATAAAATGTATATATTGGGGTGTAGGACTGGTAACATGTTTGGTATATTGTTTGACAAAATATATAAGTTCATTCCTTTAAGCAAAATATCTGCCATTTCTACACATTTTGTCAAACATTAAAGGATAGGTGAATGAAAAGTCTATGTATTTATTAAATCATCCTGTGTTACCTCCTTACTTTAATTTCACATGAAAACATCAAAAATAACTTTTAAATAAAAATATTACTCATGGAGAAGAGTGTATTTTAAATATTCAGATTGCTAAATTTTTACAAAATGAATACTTCTATAAAACCAGAGACTTAAACTTTCCACATGTCTGCTCTTTTCTAGATACTTTCGCCATTTTTGGAAAACCACTCTTCTAACTCTAACTTATAGGTTAGTTTTGATTGTTTGTGTAAATCATATAAATCAATTATAATTCATTTATTATTTTATGTAGACTTATTTCCCGGACTTTATCCATATTTTATATATGGCTATAGACTAAACATCTTCACTGGTACATGGTAATCCTTGGTATTAACATACTTAAGCTTATGTCACCCACTTTACTCTTAGTTTATTTTTCATTTGGGGACTATCACCAATAATGTTGCTGTCAACATCATGGTTCATGTTTTCTCCGAATGTGAGTATGTGATGGGAAAGCCTGGGGATGCTGGCAGTCTTGATGGAAAATTAAGATAAACACTCCATGACTGGAAGTCTTAGCTGTATGTCTCAAGATTTTGAAGAGAAACTGAACTAACAGTTTGTAAGGTTCAGAACACTTGAAGAGAATGGAGTTTCCACTACAGCAGGCCCAAAGGATAAAGCATCATTCCACAGATGACACAACTTGAAATCTAATGGAGATTACCCTGGAGAGTTTCAGACTTGAGTCAGACATGTTACTTCCATTTTCCTTCCAAATTGTCTCTTCTGGAATTAAAACATTTTATTAAAGCAAAATAAATCTCTGCTTTATTTTAGAAGCAGATAAACTGTTTCCTAGATTCCACATGTCAACAGATGGAATGGAATTTTCCCACAGGACAGACTACACCCATAGCTTATTATGTGAGGCTTTTCATATATGGTGATAGGAGGAATGCATTTTGCACAAAGGAAGAACATGTGCTTTTGTGGTCTAGAGCACCTACTGTGGGAGACCAAATTATGTATACCCTCAAAAGATATGTGTTTAAACTTAATACTTGTTCCTGTGGGCATAAATCCACTTGTAAATAGGACCCTTTGAAAACTTATTATCAGTTAACATGTGTTCTCATTTGTGAGTTATTCATATTAGTAGAGGCATTATAAAATGCCAGAAGTCAGAGGAACAGACAGAAGAAACCAATGGCACTGCCATGTGATAAAGAACGATCACAAACTAAACTACTGAAAAGGGGGTGGGGGAAAATTGGCCTCTCCCATGCCTGGATTTGGAATTTTCACCATAAACCCATGAAACAACAAGTTTTTATTGTGTAAACCAACCCTGTGTGAAACCTTTGTCATAGCAGCCTGAAAATTAAGACAGTATCCAAGACAGTGAATTTGTGAATGAGCAAAGCACAGAACAGGAGTTGAGAGAGAATGGAATGTAGAAACCCCACCCAAAACTGGAGACATAAATGGTGTAAGATTTTAATAATGGGCTAAGCCTGTTTGTGTTCCTCTGTCTTCTGGGACTTTATCTGTCACCAAAGTTCTTTTTCTGTCCAAAAGTCTAGAATAGTGTTTCTCAACCTTTCTTCTATTATTGATCTATAAGGAGACTTTTTAGATATCCCAATAAGCAACTGCCTCTCCACATACATGATTTTAATACCACACACACCTGTTCAATTACCATGATCTTCCCATGTGGTGCACTAGTGCCCTATCCACTGGGCTACAGCCGGCCCCTGTTTCTGAACTTTATATCAATGGATTTATGCAATGTATATTCTTATTTGTACAACTTATTTGCTGAACATTTTATTTGTGATTCTGTCTTTGTTTCTGTTTTTTAAAATGAAGAACATCCATGTTTTCCTAATAACTCATAAGCAAGACAGCAGATTAAATCTCTGTGGCCAAATATGTGGCTTATGTTTTGGTAGGCAGAATAATATGCTTCCGACAATGTCCATGTTATAACCCCTGAACCTCTGAATATGTTAGCTTACATGACATAGAGGAACTAAGTTGACAAATGGCACTACCATAATCAGATGACAACTAGATAGGGAGATTATCTTGCATTATTAGGCTATACAAAATGTAATTGAGGAGCAGAAAAGTGAGTGTCAATGTGGTGCCATGAGGGAAGACTCAATGATCCATTTTAGGTTTTGAAGATGGCAGAGGGTCATGAGTCAAGGAATGTGGACAGCCTCTAGGAAGCTGGAAAATGCAGGCACAATAGTTCCTAGCTTTGATCATCCAGAAAAGGATACAGTCACAGAGATACCATGATTTTGGGAAAGATGAAGCTTTTTTTTTGAATTTTGACCTCTAAGGCTGAAAGGTAACAAGTTTGTGCTGTTTTAGTCACTATGTTTGTGGTAATTCATTACATCAGTAATAAGAATTAATGTACATGGTAACCCCTGGGTAACTGGCAGGGCAGTGAGATTGATGATTATTCTAAATATATTGTCATTGCCCACAAAATCAGTGCTTAGCTATTAACAAATAACCCATGTATAGGCAACTTAGCCATGTTTTGCACAAAGAATATTTTGAGATGATAAATTTAAAAAGAGGACTAAACAGTAAATATTTGCCCAGTCATTATTAAAATTATAATAAAGCCATGCTGATCAAAACACTGAGAAACTGGCTTAAGACTAAATAGATATATCAATGCAATAGAAAAATAAACAATAAATCCTGTAAAATAGAAGCAATTAAATTACAAAAGTGACATCAAAATCAATGAGTAAAGGAAGTATTTAAAAATAAATGGTGCTTTTACAATTGATAATTTGTTGGAAGGAAATAAAATTAAATTCATATCTTAACATCAGTTGAAATAAATTGAAATTGAATGGAAGATTAAAAATAGAACAAGACTTCTAGAGGAAAGTATAGATTAACTCTCTGAGCATAAACTGAGATGAAAGAAAAACAAAGGGATAAAAGTGAGCACATAAATGATGGACATAAGCCCATGAAGACCTGACTGTAAAAGTATTTCAAAGAAAATAGTCCACACGTGAAAAATTAAAGAAAATATTCAGAACATATTTGATATTCTAAAATGTAACAATATAGATGTTAAAAAAGTAAAAAATATGCCTAACATAAACTATGGACTATGGTTAATAGTAAAAATTTAAAATTATTTAAACATTTCTAACAAAGTTACCACAGTCATTAAAGTGTCAACAATAGGGCAGTACATGGAACTGCTTTATGTTTTAGGTGATACTTTTGTAAACCTACAACTTTGTGAATTAAAATTAAGAAAGGTGCTGTAAATAAGAATAAAACATATTAAAAATTTTAAAAATCAAAGGATATGAACCAATGATTCAGACAGCAAAAATGCAAGTAAATTATAAACGTGAAAATATGCTCAACTTCTCTAAGAATCAATGGAAGTGAAATTAAAATATTCAGGAAATCTAGTTTCTCAATAATCACTTTGACAAATAAATTACAAAAGCCCAGAGATGGAGAGGATATGTTAAAATATGAAAACGGTGAATTGTCAATGGATAGCGACTTGTTCAATAAGAATCTTATTATTTTGGTTGGTTTGTTTTGGTGCTGAATTCTCCAAAGTCCCACCTTTCCTTGTTTGGGGAGCATCTGTCCAGAAATAGGAGTTTAATTCAAAACAACTCCTGAACTCTTTTTGGTTTTACTATTACTTCTCTTATGTTTGACTGTGGTGACAACAATGTGATTCCTGAGAGAGTGTCCTCACTTTAGAGAAGCTCATTGTGAGCCCTGCCACTGCCTCTTCCCTACTTCTGTAACTTTTGAGCTGTCTATCTAATTTATGTAAGTTCTTACTTTGTCACCTGTAAATAAGGAAAAATAGTGATACTAATCACATCAAAGTTACAAAAAATTGTGATAATATAAGCATAAACAGTGTTAACAATAGGATGTGTTGCCATTTTTAGTCAATGACTTTGAAGTTCTTTTCCATGTGATAGACTTTGGCTAACTCAATAAACTTGTACTTTTCACTCCTAGACTCCACTATGTACTTACCCATCCACCAATCTATTTTTCCCTCCATTCAACAAATATCATCTAAGCAATAACTACATGCCAAGATATTTAACAGACATTGCATTTACAAAGATGGATGATATATAGTCTCAAAATAAGCAAATACATACTGAGATGAGTAGGAAAATTCAGTAAAGTAAATTGACTCAAGGAAAGTGACCCAGATGAAGAGGAGGAAATCTTTGAGTTTACTTCATTCTCATAACATCAGAATGCATCTATGCAAATGAATTCCAGTGCAACATTTCCAAAATAATTTTACATCCCATCAATTCAGATGATAAATATAAAATGCATACAAGGAAATTTATTTACATTTAATTGAATGTAGTTAATTGGGGAAATGTTAGGTTGTATATGTTTTACTAGAATAAAAATGAAAAACCCAACCACATGACTATAAAAGTCAAGCATAGAACCCTAATGTATTCCATAGATGATAGGTAATAATATTATTATAACCCATCAACTGTAACAAAAGTATGACATTAATGTAAGGTGTTAATAATAGAGCTGGCATTTGAAACTCTTTATTTTTTGCATGATTACATGTAAATTTATAACTTCCCTAATTTAAAAAATGACTGAAAAGACAACCTACATAATGGAAGAAAATATTTGGAAACCCTGTACCTGATAAGGGTTCAATATCCAGTTTTGACCCAAAATGCTTGCAACTCAACAACAAAAGACAAACAATACAATTTAAAAATGGTCAAAGGACTTGAAGAAATATTTCTCCAAAGATAGACAAATAGCTGATAAGCACATGAAAAGATGTTCAACATCATGAGTTTTTAAGGATGAAATACAAAGATATGATAGAAAGTTGATGAATCTTGGACACATTTTGCTAAGTGAAAGACATCAGAAACAGAAGGTTAATTATATATTCTATTTATATGAAATATCCAGAATTGATAAATCTATGGAGACAAAATACATATTTGTGGTTGTCAGTGTGTGGTGAGAGCAGGGATTTGGGACTGAAGACTTAATGGGACTGGGGTTTCCTTTAAAGATGATGAAAATATTTTGGAACTAGATGGAGGTGGTGGTGCAACACATTGTGTGTATACTAAATACCACTGAGGTGTTCATTTTAAAATGGTTGCTTTTATGTTATGTTAATTACACCTCAATAAAATTGCTTGGAAAAAAAATGGCATGAAGTTCCTTTACATGATCCTACATGGATAAACCCTTAAGACCTCATGATGGATGAAATAATACAGGTAATAAAGAAATGTTGGATGATCCTGTTCATGTGAAATACCTAGAAGAAGCAAATTCATAGAAAAAAATATACTAGATTACAGTTTACCAAGAGACTGATGCAATGGGAATGGAAAATTATTGCTTAAAAGTTTGAGATTTGCTTCCTGCTCACGTCTTATCCCCCACCACAGCTGCCCAGGAAGACCTGGTGGAGGAGGCAGCCTTCACGGCTCATCACAAATGATGTCTGAGCCAGGAAAGTACCTTGGCAGTAGCGGCCAGTTCTTGCATGTGGCAGGGCAGCCTGGGCTTTGGCCTCCTTCTGGGCTCCAGAGAACCCGGCGGCCACAAGCACTGGAGCTGCAGCAACAGAAGCAAGGCTCTGCGTTTTCCTCTCCTCCCCCTTAGCCTGAACCTGGGAAGGCCAGGCGACCCGGGAGGCTGGAGGGGGTCTTCAGCCAGAGAATGGGAATTCTCTTCCCCAGGGTTTGGAGATTGTTCAATTACCATGAGCACAAAGTTTTCATTGTTGGTTTGGATAATGCTGAGAAATCTACCATCCTTTACCAATTTCTATGAATGAAGTTGTGCTTACATTAACTACAATAGAAAGTAATGTAGAAGAGATAGTGGTTAATAATATGCTACCTAACATGGAATATTGGTGGTCAAGAATCTCTCCATTCTTCCTGGAACACTTACTATACTAACACTGAGTTTTAATAGATGTTGTGGACATTACAGGCAGAGAAATGATTTCTGTCACTAGAGAAGAATGGTATTATATGTTAGCACATGAGGACACAAGAAAAGCTGGTTTGCTGATTTTTACTAAAGCACAAGATGTTAAAGAATGTATGAATGTAACAGAAATCTACTAGTTTTTAAAACTAACTTCTATTAAAATCATGAATGTCATATCTAGGCATGCTGTGCTCTTATCAGGGAAGGGGATTGTGCCAAAGACTTGAATGAATGATGTCACAACTGAAGATTAAATGATTTATACTGATGTTTTCCCATAAACTTTGTATAAATGAAGTGCTGGACTTTACCTGAAAGCTGTGAAAATGAATGTTTTAGATATATTTATAATGAACTGATATAAACTTTTATTATAAGAGGCAAAAATAAGACCACTTATTTGAAATCAAAGATGAAGTGTCTTCTTGTTCTAAGTCAAAATACAAATCAGCACAGATACTCAGTTTCCAGTATTTTGAAGTGTAGTGTTACTTATGAAAATCATTTTGGGTGAGGTTGTCTATGTATTGTGTATATATCTCAAGTTCAAGTTAATGGCTTTTATTTACATTCTAAAGGAAAGTGAGGAGTAACACAAAATTAATAATATCCCTAGTTGTAAGCATAAGAGAGGAACACTGGCTTTGGTGTTAAGTGCCATTTTGTACCTTTCCCTTTAGGCTTTCTGTAATTGTACTAAGCAAACCCATAATCATTGAGCTGCTCTTTCAGAGAAAGAGAAAGAAAAAGAAAAAGAAAGAAAGAATGAAAGAAAAGGAGAAAAAATGCCAAAAAACTTGACATTGTGTAAATAGTTTTTTTGTTGATTGGATTACAGGCAAACATGTACTGCAACTGAATGGAACATATATCATTCCTGGCCTATGTATTAATAATGGATAGAATTACACAGAAAATATCAGATTATTCTTGTTATAAGTCTGTATGTCATCTATATTACTGAATAAATTGTTGGTCCACTAATCAGTCTGTCATTAATTGTGATTACAATTATGAAGTAAATTTTTCAACATTAATTGAAAACTGTTGTGGGAAACCTTTCTATTCAGAGAAGTAACATAATTATATGTGAACATTTAAAGTAAATTTGAGATGAAAAGTGAAGCACATTTTCCAAGCAACAACTATAATTTATTTTAGAAAATGGAATAGTTTGAGTTTTTCTTTATTACTGTTAGTTGTGTTGTAACTTCTACCACATGAATACACTGGCAATTAGAGGACACATTTTTTAATTGCTTTTAAGAATTTGGTGTAAAAATTGATTGATGTGATGTATCTTTTACTAAGCAGAAACATGGCCCATCATGCCTTTCATTATTTAGGGTATTTTTTTTCAGTATCTGAAATTTGAAGGTATTTCTGTCATAATTGTAAACAAAGATCATAATTGTGGTAACCATATTCTGCATACTCTTATTTGCAATCCTTTTGGGCCTGTACATCTTAAGACTAATTCATACTGGCATGATTTAGAAGACTCAAGAAGGAAAAAAAAAACTACTTTTAATACCAAATTTTTGGAGCTCCTGAAGAGTTTGATGAGAAATAATAGAAGATACATCAGCATTGACAAATTTTAGTTCATTTAAATAAAACATAATATAATATCTAAAAAAAGTTTCAGATTTTCTGTTTGAGGTAATGTAAATTTTAGGTATGCATGTCAATGACATTGCAATATTGTGAGAACATTTTAACCTGTAAATTATAAAATGCAAATTTTATTTATATTTCTACAATAAAAAATTAATATATATATATATTAGTTTTCTATACAGTCTTTACAAAAATAAATTATACTGGAACTATTAACTAAATTAATTGAACATCTTTTAAGGATATGAGGGAAAATAATTGATACATTCATTATAAGTTACATGGTAAGTAAAAATCTCTGAATATATTTCTTATAATCAACAATAATTTTACAAATGAGGGACTAAATGCATGTCTTAACTTGTGTTACAAACATCATATTACTAATTGCTTTGGAATAGCATTATTAACTAAAGTGTTTTAGTACCCATGGTTTTATGGTAAATGAACACAGATCTCAACTTTTTGGATAAGAGAATAGCAGTTTTCTGACTGCAATTCCTAAGATTGTATCCACACCCCATGTCAGTATTTGGAACATCAAGAGACCTAGTACACATGGGTTCCTCATTGTTAACTTTTGGAGTAAATTTTAAGTCAATGGATGGGGTAAGTTGATACCAGGTTAGAAGTATGGAAGACAGGAGAATTCTTGGAAAAGGAATAATAAACCTGACTTCTCCTGATTCATAACCTGGTATCTGGGGAAAAGAGAATCAATAAGAAAAACATTCATTCTGTCCATAGCAGTGTCCCAGAGGGAAGTCATTGTTCATGTGTTGGAGCAACAAGAAGGAAAGATGCCTAATGTGCAGATGTAGGGAAGCTGTGAGTATCTCCTCTGCTGCATGCTGTTATTTTCTATACCCTTGGGCTGGACAGCACATGCTTGCTTCTTTTGGGGTCTTATACCTGGTTTGGGGACAGCTGTCAGACTCAGTCCTGCTGTTGTGCATGGGGATAGAGCTTCATTCTCCATCATCAAGCACCCATAGAAGAATTTGGACTTCCACAGAAAGACCTTCTTATAGATTCCATCCAGGTGAGTTGGAAAACCAAGTAGATCCTGCAGGAACAATTCAGGTTAAATGGAAGCCAAGAGTACTTACTTGAACACATCTGTAAGGCAATCCAGCTCTGCCCAAAGATAAAGCATACCTGCACTTGCTTCCTTGCTTGTTCAGCTAATGAAAGTTTTTATTATAATGTTAGGAAAGATGTGTCCATTTGAATCAGCTAAGCAGGTCTCATTGTGGATGACTAAGAGATGGGAATGGAAACCCATTTAGTAGAAGGAAAGGCAGGGATAAAGTGGATCCTGGAAATGCAGAATAACTGTCCAAGTATCTTTGCAGTTAAGGAGGACTAGGGAAATAAAACATTAGCAGTGGCAGACTGTGCACTGAAATGGGGGCATCTCTTTAACATTTAAGATGAGGTATACTGAAGGAAGTGTCTGTATTGATGGGAAATTCCCAATCAAATGGAGGTGGAGAGTTCCATGCAACAGCATTTCATGAGACATAGATTCTCATATTGGATATTTTCATAAAAGGGTTAATTTTATTTGATGGGTGGAACACTATATACTTTTATATGACAATCATTCAGGTTTTTTGTTTTTTAAAAAATAAAATTAGGTCTTTACTGCAAAATTATTTTTTAAAAATCAAAACAACATTCCAGTCATTGCAGTTTTAACCACAGACCTGAAAATTCTGAGTTCACCTGTTGTTTCCTCCAACCCTCTCTGCCCAGTTCCATGGGTAGTTCAATATAAATCTCCCACCCTACCCCCTCTCAAAGATCAGCACCACTGAACTCAATCTCTTCACTGAACCACACTCAGGGCTATCCACTACCAAACCACACCCTTCCACCATATCATAGAATAGATAAGATCCTTTTGAAACCACAAGAGTTTGCATGAAAATGGCATTAATGGAGGTAGGCATTTCTCAACTGTCTCACAAAAAACGGTGGAGAAAGGGCAATAACCTACTTGAGGGAAGTGCTTTGGGAATCTACAGAACAGGAGGCTGCAGAATATCATCTGGGAGGGAGCTGGACAAGGAGACAAAGAGGCCAAGGGAAAGCCATGAGTTGCTTACTCTTGTGGCTAGAAGAGGCAGGTGTGTAAGACCCACCATTATGTCAAATAACCTCCATGGAACCCCTGGCTCTCACCAGCCAGCTGAGTGGGAGGGAGTGTTCCCTGGGAGGAAAAAGGATC
>PVKH010024998.1:0-13506 GCA_004027955.1 Chaetophractus vellerosus | reverse complement strand
TTGCATCTGCATCAATCAGCAAGATTGGATCAAGAATGGATGACGCTTTTATCCATTCAGTTGACTGCCATAAAAGGGAACTGATTTCAACATTCAGAGAGAATTTCCCAGCTCGTCGTTTGACAGCGAACTTCTCCCAGGATCTCATCGAGGACCCTTCATCAGTCTTTCATCGGAGCCCCTGGCTTGCAGCCTGCCGGCGGAACCTGGACTTGTGTATCCCCACGGTCACGTGAGAGACTCTTATAAAATCTTATATTTTTAACGGATATCTCGTGTTGATTCTGTTTCCTGAGAGAACCCTGACTAGAACTACATAAAGGTAAGAAGTCAGAGAAGTATAGGGACATGGTTTATATATGACATTGAAGGTAAGTTGGTATCAAAGCAAACAAGATTGATATAGATTCAAGATATTAAATGTAAGCCCCATGGTAACCACAAAGATAATATCAGAGAATATGCAAACTTATAGAGTACAAGTTACCAGGGGTTGGACAACAGGGGCAATGGGGGTTAATGCAAAATGAGTGCCGGATTTCTGTTTGGGATGAAGGAAAAGTATAGTAATAGATGGTAGTGAGGGCACTGCAACATTGTCAATGGGATTAATCCCACTGAATGGTATAATTGGGAGGGATTGGGACGGGAAAGTTTATGTTGTATATATGCTTCCACAATTAAAAAAAGAAAGAAACTGGAGAGATAATGACAACTAAATGCAATACATGATACTGGATGTGATCTAAAAATAGAGGAGTGAAGGCTCAAAAGGATTTTATTGGGACATAAGAAAAAATTGAAATATAGACTGTAAGCTTTATATCAACATTAAATTTCTTAAACTTGATAACTTAAGATGATTACAAAAGTGACTATCCTTGCTTGTTGGAGATATATGTGGAAGTATTATGTGTTCAGGGAGCATAATGTATTCAACCTGCTCTCAAAGGTTCAGAAGATAGAGCGACAGATCAATAGATTGATAGATCGATAGATAGATAGATAAAGAAAGGGAGGGAGAGAAGGAGTGAGGGAGAGAAAGTTATAGCAAAAGTGGCAAAATGTTAAAATTGGTGTATCTGGTTACCTGGGTGGGAAGGGTATATTGAAGAAGTCCTTCTTACGGGGTTTGTATTATTTTTCTAACTGTCCTGTAAGTTTGCAATTGTTTTTTCAAAATAAGAAGTTAAAAAAAAAAGTTCTCAGCACAAGTGTCAAAAAAAAAAATAGAAAGGAAAAAGGAAGCATGTTGTCAGTTCTGCTTTTAGCAATAAAAGATAATAAGAGTTCATCTTCTGTGTTTCCTATTAATGTGGTTTGGGGCTGACAGTAAGTAGGAGCACCAAGAGCTGTCAGTAACATGGGGGTGACAGACTGAATGCAATCACCATCTCTGATGGCCCCACCCCCAAATAAATTCACAGAGACCCGTTCTGGAGAAGAATTATCCATCCATTAGACTTCACTCTTCTAGCACCAAAATATGAGGTACCAATTGCTACCAATTTTGCTTTCAGAAAGTTAGTTTACTGACACACAGATCCCTCAAAACATTCATATTAACCATCCTGAATATCATACTACTGTTGATGCAAAATAAAAGTTTAATTTCAGCCTCTTTTATATGGTGAATGAAAGAATCATTCAAACAGAAGACAAATATCAGGTATAAGTCAGCTAACTGGAACAAAGTTTTTTGTTGTTGTTGTTTTTTAGGTACCAGAGATTGAACCCAGGACCTCGTACCTTAGAAGCAGGCACTCAACCACTTGAGCTACATCTGCTCCCCTCGAACAAAGTTTTAACATGATACACAAGTGTTACTGAATATACAAAAACAAATTTGAGCCTACTGTCCTTGTACAGCTCCAGGGATAAATAACAGAGGAACTTGGTGTTTTCAGACACAGAAGAGGAAATACCCAATGCTCATAGGCATTTCTGTCAATAGCTACAACCAATAGCATAATCATGATCACTTCTCTCATTCTACATGTCAGAAATAAGGGTGATAATCATGGCAATCTGACAGAACAAGATGCCTTCAGCAACAGAACTAAATATGAAGAATAAGTGTATGCTGATGTACATATTTTTATGACAGCTCCTAGGTAACCTGTCTATTTGCAACGGTGCTCCTGGAAGTAAATGAGCAGATGGGCACTTTCCAAGTTCAGAGACTCATTTTAGGTTATTTAAAATTAAGTTGTGTCACTCCTAAAGAGAAGTTACAGTCCTGGAAGAATTCAGTTACCTGTGAGTAACCTAAGAACACGTTACATATTTGAAAATTGTATACAAATCACAATTAAGTTAAGCTTTAACCTTTCATCATTTAAAAAATCAATATTCGATACAGAATTCTTTAACTTAATTTGAATTTAATTTCATTTAATGGTATATTTATTTAAATTATTAATTTGGATAATATGTTGAATATTTTAACTTTTCCCAATTAGTTCAAATTAGGTTTCATGTTTCCTTTAAATGAAATGTGAAGCTTTTATCCAAAAGGAATTGTCCTCATCTGGATTTTCTATGTCAGGCCTATATTCATGTTTAAAAATCAAAAACTTTAGCACCATAATAATTATTTGAACTAAGTTTTTGTTGAATTTATCAGCATTCTTTTCATCTCTAAAGCTCTGAAGTCAGATCCTAGTAACTGTCAATATTCTCCTGTCTTGTCCACACCTGTCACCTGCAGCACAAGTCAGTGTAATCTGCAGATATAAATGAGAAGAAATTGAACATATTTTATGGCTTTTCTGCTGGAGGGAATAAGAATAAGGTAAATCAATACTTCTTGTCATTTCCTGAAAGTACTGTATTCTCCAAGACATTTATCCAGCATTTGCCCATTTAAGCAAGGACAAAAACATAAAAAGAAAGTTTTTTAACTCAGACAATTAGCCCATCAATATTTCTGGGTCACAGAATTTGAAGTCGTATCAAGCAATACTTCAAAATCTAAGTTAAATACACTTTCAAGGTTGGCTGCTGTCCCTAATGGTAACCACCATTAAGAAAAGCTAAAATTTCAGAAATGAAGAGTCATATTTAACATCCTATTACTGCCACTGAAATATTACTAAATTTATAGACCCACTTAAAATTGCCAAGACATGGCTTTCTTTGTAAAATTAAAACTGCAAAAACACTCTATACCTTCTAATACTGCCTATATTCCCATGTATTTCTCCATCAATTCAACAGGAATTTTTTTTCTTAGTACCCTGTATATTGAACTGTTCAATATTATTTCTGAATAATGCTCTGAAATGGATATGCCTTGATTATCTAGACATATCTTATATATGTTTAAATAAAAGAATGTAAGAGTTAATATCAGAGAGATTCTCCAAAGGCCTCTCATAATTTAGGAAACAATTTCTGAATGTGAGCAAAATCTGATGGGAAAACACAAATTGTTCCAAAGCTTTAAGTAATATTTAGAAATATGAAAGGTCTTAGTAGTAAAACATGGTAGAGTGAAATTACATGGAGTTTGGAGTCAGAGAAGCCAGAATCAGAAACTTGGCTAAACTCTTATTAACTGCTGGTCTTGGGGGAGTTTTCACCTACCTGTGTCTAGGAATAATTTTTTGCACAATAGCAATGTATAGAATGCATGAGTGCATTGAAGAATATCTGGCCTAAGGTATTCAGTAAATATTATTTTCTCTCCTTTCTATAAACGTATTGATTATAGGAAACACTAAAAGAAAGAGAAAAAATGATAGAGAGCCAAAAAAAAGATAAAAATGAAATTAAATAGACAAAAAGGTTATGGGAGCAATGTTTGCTAAATATATGAAAGAAAAAATTAAAATATAATTAGAGTGCTAAATCATTCTAAATCTTAATCAATTCTAATCTTAAGAACGATATGCTTCTGCCTACATGAGGAAATGACATTTCCATGAGCAGAACAAGTTCAAGCCCTTCTCTGCTTGTAGGTTTTCTCTTACAAACACTGATTTAGAAGTTGGTAGATTTGTTCCTGACCCCCTAGTCAGGCTTCAAGGAGTGAGAATAGAAAGGCCATTTGGAAAGGCATTCATTTGTTTGTGAGAAAATTAGACACTAGAATTCACAGTATTGTTTATACAAATGATTTATGACAAGAAACACTTTTAAGAGGCAAATTTCAAACAAATCTATAAGACTGTATGCATTCTTTCATCCATAAATATTTCAGAATGTGTCTCTAAAATATAAGAACTCTTAAATTATACCACAGTACTAGAAACTAGACTATAAGTATAAATGGCTTCTTGATCAGAAACCAGACCTAGTGATGGAGTTCACAGAAACAATGGCACTTAAATATTTTTTGAAGAGGCCTTCATTGTCTAAATCAGGGTTTCTTAACCTTTTTTGTTCCATGGACCCCTCTGCCAGTCAGGCAAAAATCACAGAGCCCTTACTAAGTCCACACTAAACTGTGTATTAATTAATAAATATATCACACCCACACCAACTCATCCCCACAAGAATAATGTTTTTGTGAATTTCAACTCAAGGTCACGGACCCCTTGTTAAGGACCCCTGGTCTAAATGTTTGACAATAGTCCTTCAGAAGGGTTTTGGTAACCATTTTGCAAATACCAGTAAATTACTATCATGAATGGTTTATAGATTAGGTCATGGCTGGCATTGGCTATATATATCAACCGGCATATATAAAACAAGGCAAAGTGTGTCATATCATGCCAATAGTTTTCAGACCATTTTAGGTAATTTAACTCAGCAGATACATGCTTACTATTAGGTACTGAAACTTACAATGATGGAGAAAGTGTAGAGAGAATATTAAGGAAGCATATGAATCATCCTTGCCTTCTTTTAATCTTATTGGAGAGAAAAAAGACTAACATGAAGAAAAAAATTAATCTAAAGTAATATATAATCAAAGGCTCAATTATAGAGAAAAAAATACATGTCAAAACACCAAATTGTAACACAACAGAAGGTCCATATTAGATAACTGGAGGACTCCTTCTACACAGTATGCTGAAACCCTCAATAGATAACATTTAGTAAGTTTTGGAATGCGGTTATTATACATAGTGCATGAAGAAGTTAGGCTTACCATAGTAACAGATAATAAAGAAAAATATATGAGCTATACTTGATGCATTTCTTCCTACATTTCTCATTCAAATGTCATAGATGAAACAAAAGCTAATTTTAAGAGTAAAAAAAAATTAACTCCTATGTCTTAATTTTGAGTGATTGAAAGAATAATCAAGCAAAATTGGTAGAAAGAAAATTGGGGGATAAAATTGGGGGAATATGAAAGAAGAGGTAAGGAGTCACGTTTTAAGCATGTTGAATTGGCATTAATTGTAAGACAATCCCCATTCTGACTGTACTTTTGTAGTACATAGGTGATATAGTAGAGATTTTGATAGCACAAAGACTTTAATATTCACATCTCAACTCCACCCAAGTTCTAGTTTGGTGGCCTCCAGCAAGACTCTAAGATTCAGTTTCCTTGATTACAAAATTGAGAATACAACATCAAATCACAGGATTCTATTTTAAGGATTAAAGGACATCATTCGATTAAAACACCCAGAAAATGGTAAATATTAAACAAATATCAACATCTTCCCTCCCTGCTTTTTGGCTGGTCTTTTTGAAACCCAAATTTGATACTGTTATGAAACTCTACTTCAGATTCACCCATTTCCTGACCATCCTTCAACATCATATGCTCACACCAACCACACATCCTACCCTCCTTTCCATTCCTCTCAATTTAAAAATGCTATATGTCCTTCGAGGACCAATTCATATCTCATATCTTTTATGAGTAAACCATCACTTCAATGTCCCCCCTTTTTGGTCACATTTTTGGTCATAAGTATCAATCATTTTAAATGTGACAACAAAGGTTTTCCTTTGTTGAGTGCCTCAAGATGTATGTGGCTATTAATTAATTTATGTACATGCCTCTTACTTTCCCAAATAAAACACAAGCTCCTAAACAGCAGGATCTGTGTTGAAAATTGTTTTGATATGTAAAGACAGGGCTTGCGGGTTTCCTCAGAGATCATCAAGCACTTCATGAATAAAGGAGGCTGTGATGCTGACCATTAAAATTCGAGGACTAACATTAATTCAGATATACCAGATGAAGTTAAGCTTAAAAAAAGTGATTCTTCTTTTTGGCCAATTCATGAGAAAATCAAAATCTAATATGATTTTAATTGTAATGAACAAGAAAATAGATATTGATTTGGCTTCAAAGGCAATGTTTAAATGAGGTACTATAAAAAGGGCCTTCCATAAAAGACTTTACTATAAGATCTATTTATTGCACAAGAAGGCAAGAATTGTGAATGGAAGTAGACATCAGAATCTTGGTAGTATCGCAAATGAGAGATTTAAGTAATTTAAAAGTAATTTTTTAGTTTGAGGAACATTCTTTAAAAAATTGGCTGAACGGGGCAGTCAGCACTTGAATTAACTACTACAAACAGGAACCTACATCAAGTATCAATCATTTTAAATGTGATAAAAACAAGCCACATATACAACTGTCCAGCATACCTGATATACCGATTTGCCAAGGATTGAAACAATGTGACAAGACAGCCTGCTAAGTTAGGGATCAATAAGTAAGAGTGTTTTTTGTTTTTTGTGTTTTTTTGGGTTCAACACACAACTAGACTCAACCTTTAACATATCAATTATAACAACATCACTGACCTTTTGGGTTAGCAAATTTATAACATTTTAAAAATCTTGCTTCTTTATTTCCAGGCATATGTGTGTGTACGCACACATACACACACACCACAAAATAAAAACAAGAGAAGCATATTACTGTGTTTGAGGAATAGTTTCATTTATAAACAAACTGTTTGCATGCATCTTCTAACAAAAAACGTGCTTAAAAATCAAACCACATTAGTATGTCTTTGTAAAACTAAGTATCTCCTGTAAACTGATGTCTTGAAAATAATGGCTGAAAATTACCTTTCACAATCGTTGTACAAGGGCAATAAATTAGTAAAAATAGTTTAAAGACCCAAAATTATATCCATGTTAAATCTGTATATTAGTGTACTTCAAATACTACAAACTTGGGAAGATGATGAAATCAATGTTTCAAATACCTGGCATGAAATACTGATCCTCTGGTTTATTTAAAATTGTTCCTTTAAAAACAAAATCAACAAAAATTCTCTATTTGAAAAATTCATATTGCTAGTTCCTTCAAAGATGGCCATTGTAAAGAAATTTAAACAGTTTTAATTCTCAGCTAATAATATGCAGAAAGCACGCACAAAAGCTTCATTTAGGTAAAATGGACAAAGATAACTACCATTTCCCCATCTTCTAACTCAGCCAGCCCCACCCACTACCTTGATCCTACAAATGGCAGAATAAATTAAAGCTCCTTTCTTCTACAGCAACTCTTTTGTCCTCTCAAGGTTGCCTAATCATATTCATCTCTTAAAATGAAGTAAGAAACATTTCAAAAGCTGTATTCACATTAAATCAACTTTCTGATTTGTGCATGGCAGGAATAAAGCAATGTAATCACATCTTAAATTGGTTTACAGCAGGCTGTCTACCTTATCCTAGTTCTTAGGATTGATGAAATGAATAGTTTTAAAATAGCACTTTTTGAAATGACATGAGAATTAATAGTGCATAATTATCTCAGTGTTGACAAGTGAGAGATGTTTAACTCCTTAAATGAGCTTTCCTAATGAATCAGTGTCAGAGAAAGGCTTCATTACATTCACATTGTTGATTGATATCTAAGGGAATTGACTTAACCATAAAGGCATACCAAAGAACAATTTTTAAAATTATTTAGGTAAAATTTTAATGAACCAACTTTCACATGATATTTGAAATATTTACTTAAGATTATATTGTAGGTTTCAATAGCAGTCTACTTGTTAGATAACTAGGAAAATCTTGTTTTACATTTTGTCTACTAAGAAATAACCTTCCCCTAAAGCTGCATCAAAACAAATTTTAACAAATTTTAACTATTACTTAAAAGAAAAAAGAAAAATTATATTTTTGGATTTAAAAAGTAGTTAGAGAATACATTTGAAGACTAAAGAAAGACAACTATGAAACAACAAAATTCCCATTTTTTAATAAAAAATGTCAATACATGTAAAAAATTTAAAACAATGCTGTCTTTACCAAGTTCAACTTTAACATTTTATATTCTTGTTTCTAATTTATGCTAATTAGCACATATATACTGTTCAAGTCTGTATTTAAATCCTGTGGGTAAAACCAAACCAGATTTATATTTCTAAATCCCTAGAATAGAGAAAAATGAACACATTCACAGGAGTATATTCAGATGAAATGTATCATAGGCTGGCTCTAAGTGACAATTTAATCTTATATGTCTTTCACATATAACAACTGCCTAACTTAAGGATGTGTCAGGCACTGGGATAAGAACTTTGTACTCTTCTGCATCACCTCCTAAGAGTTAGATAACACCATTCTGCAGATGAAGAAAGCCATGCTTATGGACGTACTTCCCCATGGCCATTTAGATGGCAATGGGAGAGACAAGTTAAGAAGCAAGGCAGCCAGAAGGCAGAGTCCACACACACACACACCGTGGTTTGTAAATTGTTTTCCATTTAGGTTATCTTCACAGGAGTGACAACTATTTTAGCTGAACGTAAAGTGCGGATGTTTCAGATTGTGTTCAGATATTCCTTCGTTAATTCAACACATTTAAGAGTCGAATGAGTGGCAGACACTATCCTGGATGCTGGGATGACAGCCGCACAGGTGAGACCCTTCCCCCTTGGGAACCACAGACAGTGTCAGGAGGGTGGGGAAGATTTGCTTTAAAATGAAACGTTCATATAAGAGGCTGGCAGGGGCTGGGGCTGGATAAATTTGGGACACAGATACACATCCTTGACCTGGGGCCCTCTTTAGTTAGCATCGGAAAGGAGAACTGAAGAACTTCATAAAAGCTGACTCTTGTAAAAATGGTGAGAACAGAGTGTTAGGTCCAAGACACAGCCTGAGCTCTCAGAACTAGCACAACAGCTGGAGCTGGCTGGCTGTGCCCTCCCTTTGGGCAAAAGGAGCCCATTTTAGGCACAGGTGGACTTCAAGGAGGTTATGACTAGAATGTCCACCCTGGAGGGCGATATTCTGGAAGAACAAACTGCCTTAACCATCACCACATTTCTTCAGGGAAACAAGGAGTCCTGAGCACATTGACCCAGATTCATTTCCTCCCCATCTACAAACCATGCCCCTTCTCTCCCCAAATTCCTTAGAAGATGGGGCATTACGAAGGAAACTAGATCACTGCAACCAAATCCCATTTCATTCTTCTATCTTGGGCCTCCTAAAAATAATTAGATACACAAATGCCTCAGTGCATCAACGTTAATTGGATTATTTTGCTAAACTGACACCTTAAAATGTGTTCAGGAAAAATGCATTCTGAGTTCCAAATGTGCAACGTAAATATGACCTCTGAAAGCATAACCAGCTAAGAAATTTTTGTCAATGTTATAATCTTTTATAAATATTTGTGAATGAGTGAAAATTCATTCTAAGTAGGGAAAAAAAGAAAAAGAAAGAAAAGCCAGGATTTCCTCATCTGCAAATTAAGGGCCATGATAAGCTATTTCTTGCAGAACATTAAATTACTATATCTGAATGGGTCTAGTGAAATCTAGCACACAACAGGTGCTCAGAGACAGTCATATTTGAATTGTAAAACAAAAGGACTTCATATTTTATTTATATTGCAAACATCGCCAAGAAAAACAGTCCTCTGGTTAATCAGTTTTAAACTAAATCTAGCAATTTTATTGCATTTTCCAAGTGTGTAGAGATTTATATTGGAAAATAAAAACATTGAGAAATGTAGGGTTTCAAAGGAAAAATGTACTTCACATTTTACTTTGTAGGTAATATTTCTTGACTCTTTTTAAAAATTTGCAATCTTTAGCAAAAAAATAAAATATTAAAAGAAGAGACTAACAACTTTTAGAAATTGGTTCTTACAACTTACAATTATATATATATATAATTTTATATATATATAATTTTATATATAAAATGGAAACCCTTCACATGAAATCGTATTTGCTGGCCCAATATATAAAGGATAGAATTATCTGTAGTGGGTTTATAGGGAGCTGGGGGAGGTGGGAGGGGCCAGAATTGAGGCACCAGGCCCCTTCTTAGACTGCCCCCTCCCCTCCTCACCCCTTCAAGCCATACTTGAAGATGCCTTCATGTTCCCCAAGGGAAACACTTTTTCAGAAACAGATATATCACACATCATTTACGTCTGTCATTCATTTCATGGATGTAAATTTAAGACTGCAGGGACAGACCAAATCTGCACTTACTCAGAAGTGCCCACAATCAAGTGGGACCTGGTGGTACTTTAAGAAGACAAGGTGCCGAGTATAAAACCTAGCTATCCCTATCTCTGAATTGACATTTTAGAGAGCAGTATGCGGCCTCTTTGAGGCAAGGAACTGACTTTTTGAGCTATTCCTTCAAAGTAATGAGGTTCGGCAAATAGTTGTTGTTGGTCTTTGAAAGACATCATCAGACATTGGCACCTGGTTCTGAAAGAAAATTAGAAATTAAGATAATACCTTTAACAGCTTATGAAGTTTAAAAGATTTTTATCTGCTCTGCAACACGGAAAGAATCAAATTATTTTCTTGGCCAGGGAAAATTCAGGTTCAATTTTTAAGCCACTATTCTGCAAACTTCAGGAAGCCCTGTAGGAAGGTAATTATCAGGACTAGAGGGACAGTCCCTGCTGTTGCTTAGAAGTAAACTCAGAGAGCTAAATTAAGGTACTTAGAGGTAAACTCTCGGGTTGTGCAGAGCTTAGCTGTTTGACTCCTGCCGATTCTAGAGCAGAACACTAAACACTTCTATTTATTCACAGAACAGGTACAGAATGGGGCAGCAGGAACACAGCTTTCTCAATCATCCCCTCCAGCTCCTGCTAATCAATGGAAGTCACACAGTTAACAACCTCATGCTACCGGTTTAAAATGTAAGTTTTAATGTTATTTCATCACAGTGTCCTTCCACTAAAATGTGTTTATTACATAGTTTTCAGTTTTACCTGTGTTTAAAAAAAAAAAAAAACAGCAGGAAAGCTGCCATTGTTGAGAAAGGAGGACATAAAATTCAAGCAATGAATTAAAGAGGCAAATGAAGGAACTCTTTTCCTTTATTAGAAATAGAAGAAACAGATTGTGCTCATCTTGCTCGGGGCCAACAGCCGCACTGCATGGAATTCCGCCAGCGTCAGTCACCAAGCTCACTTAGGAGCTTTGCTCTGTGAAAAGAGTAAGCCAGATGGGCTATTTACTTTCAACAAGATAATTCTGGAGAAAATAGTTATAAGTTAAAAGAAACTTTTTAGCTTCATCTGCTATTTTAGCCTCAAAACCGATTCAGGAGGCAGCCAGGGTGGGGTGGCGGGGTAGTTTCCATTAGGGAAGAAATAAGAGTCAAGGTAAGGGAATTGGAAAAATAAAAGAAAGCACAGCACAAAATCGTGGGCCGCAGTATTGTCCAAGTGTATAAGCTCTGAGGTCAGACAACTTGGGCTCATATCCTTTTCCTCCATCAATTGTGCTCTGTAACCTTGAACAAGTTATGGCAGCTCTCGGAGCCTCAGTTTTGCTCCTAGACAACATGGGGATAATAATTGTTTCTCAAGAGGCTTGTAAAGATTAAATGGCATCGTGCATGTATAGCACTTAAAAAACAACACATAAGAATGTAATAAACATCAGGCATTATTTTTATTCATTTCATTTTCTTTTCTATTTGCAAAATCTACAGGAAATTCACTGTATATATTTTATATATATAAGTATAAACAATTTTTAAGAACATCTTATGAGCAAAATGTTATATTAATCTACTGATCACACTTGATGGAATTTAGGAGTTTATAAACAAAAATTCTTTTACTTTGCTATCCTAGAGAAAGGGTAAAATAATCCAGATAACTTTAATCTTGGATCAAGAATTCCAAAGAGATTTTTCTACCTAAAAAAATAGATGTATTTAAGGAAAAGAGCTGAGGAATGATGATAGGAAAGGTCATTAAATTCTGAGTTAAGCTCCTGATAGATATAAATAAAGCTTCCTAACAAGAAGGCAGAGTTTTCTTCATCAACCTGGAAATAATGACCATTGGGACAAAATCAAGATAATCCTTATATGCATATACTGTGGAAAAGGCATCTAGCAGTCTCACTTTTAGGATATGCAACATACATAAATTACTTATGGCACAAAAACTAAAAGTTAAGTTATGGGATCACTAGGTATCCAAGTTAGCTACCCACTTTTCCTTTTATACTTAAAACGCTATTCAATAATAATCAATGATTCTAAGATAATCAGAGATATTTTCTGAACCAAAGAAATAAACAATTATGTTCAGTCTGCTGGATTTACCATGGGAGGAAAGAGGACACACATTTTTAGACTAAGACTAAGATACAAATGGTTGCCTGATTATCCTTGGATTGATTTTGAGAACTTCACAAATAGTCTATTTCACTGCAATGTTTTAAAGAAACAGAATCACTATTTTTCACATTACATTTCTTTTCTGAAGAGAAAAAAAGCACATGAAATCATCAATTTAATTTTCAGAATTTATTTATGGGGTCAGATAAGACAAACACAAAAGCAAATAGCATATTTTAAAACATTTAGAAAGTCCAAGAAGAGGAATTGTTACTATATTTAATGTTTTTCACTCCTGGAACGTGCCCCAAGAAAACTGAATAAATGTTGATGGTAAGATTAGTTGAAAACAAGTATTAGAAACAACATACATCTCTATTCTAGAAGCATACAGATTTTATGCTCCAATTAGGGCCAGCAAATAAACTGAGAGGAGAATCCTGGAAAGATAATACAAGCAGAAATCATATATTTATTGTAATTATAATTTATGAAGTTAATATAAGATAAAATTCCCCAAGTAGTACAGAAAAGCAAATAACAGAGCAAGACAATTTAACATTTTTAACAAATTATAAATGGACAGAATAGTAGATTCCCTTAAAAACGTCCAAAAAGTATTTTTGTGACACTGATTCTACACAGAAATGAAACATGAAATTGACTGTCATCTTTCTCTTCTACATGCAGCATTTGCTCCCACTTTGAAAATATCTATTATTTCACTAGCTTCTTTGCTAGTCAGTTTTAACTATTGTTCCAATGGGATTGTCATCAGCTTTGGAAATAACTCTGCCTGTCTGCTCTGACACATACACCAAGGGAAGCACCTTGCTGGGAGAGCAGTCTTCCCCAGGCCTCTTACACTTACTAGGTATTAGGTATGCCAAGATTGCAAGCACCTGACTGATTTTTCTTACCTGGGCCATTTCTCAGGGTTGTTTTTGAAGTTGCTAATGTTGAGAGATGAGGTAGCCTCTTCCCCTGGACAAACAGCAGGCTTGCTTACTT
>PVKH010024997.1:0-13507 GCA_004027955.1 Chaetophractus vellerosus | reverse complement strand
TGGAAGTTACTTTTTAATTTTAAAAAGGCACACAACACTAAATTACACGTTTTTGTGTCATTGCTCTTTTCTTCCTTGTTTTAAAATAGTAGGATCAGAACTTTCAAATTTATGATATATTGTGATAGAAAGATCATTAGATTTGGAATCAAAACAATTTTATTAGTTGGAAAATTCCCTAATCTTTGTAAGCCTCAGATTTTTCTTCTGGAAAATGATGTTGATTTAAAGGATTCTTTAAAGTCTTTTCCAGTATCAATATTTTATAATTCTCAGGATAATATTGTCTGTAAATGGAGAATTAGTGTTGGACTAATGAAGGCAAACAATTTTAAGCCATTGCATGTCTCTTGTAGGAAAAATAAATTTAAATGGCTTGTTTTACTAGAAAGTAAGCGTTTTCTTCTTTCAAGTAGTCTAAATAACAGGTGATATACTAAAATTATTTTTGAAAGACTTATCGACCACCTCACAGTTTTTGTTTATTTTCAGATATGTGGCTAAATACAGTCATATGTATTGATATAAATTTTCTTTTTTTCCAAATACAATAAAATCCCTCCAAAAGGGAAATCTTTCTAGGTAAACTACTATTTTAGAGCTTAGACATATCATCTGTGAAATGAGTTTGTATAATTACAATTAATGTAGACAGAGTTTAATAATTTGGTAAATGTGTCTTGTTTCTGTTGTGCATTCTCTTAATAGATCACTAATTTTTAATAAATTTCATTTCAGATTCCTATTAGCCTGCCAAATGTAGGCTTTGTACCACTTTATGGTGGCGACCAGACCCAGAAAATTCTTGCTCTTTTTGCACCTGAGGACTCGCTCACAGGTCTCTTTATTGATTAACTTTGTAAATTGAGGATTTTTTCCTCCAAACTGTTAGAAATTTATTTAAAAGTAGCTAAATGGAGGAGTTTAAAAACTTGTTTTAAACTGTAATTTTAGGAAAATGTGGTTCTCAGTTACTTATAATTAAATATTTAATGGGTGAAATAAAGTAAAATAAAAATGACATTAATGGTACCACATTGTATTGTAAAGTATGAGTATAAGGGTATCTATATAAATCTTATCTACCAAACAGCAGTATTGTATACCTTAAGACATAAGACTTGAATGTTAACAGTGATTTATTCCTTTTTAGCTGTGGCACTTTACCTTGCTGACCAATGGTGGGCTATTGATGATATTGTGAAAACATCTGTCCCTTCTAGGGAAGGGCTTAAGCAGGTAATGAGATTCCGTAATTTAAAAAGTGCTTCTTATGAGGCCACTTCATATGTTTCTCATAAACAATGATGGTTTTTGAAGTTATTGGGCTCCCATTTCCATTTTAATATAACCAGGTTCTAGTGAACACTTTGAGTTTCATTCTTATTATGTAATGAGCACTGAGGTTGGCTTTCTCAGTTTCATGTGGCTTTAAAAGTATTTGGGGGTTGAGTGAGCAAGAATGAATACTTTTGGTGTTAGAGGAGGGTAGCCACCTACTCTTACTAACTTTAGCTTCTGATTTTCTTTATCGAGGAAAACCTAGTTCTTTCTGTGAATATTTAGCTTCTCTGTCTGCAGGAGCTAGGAAACTTGCTTATCAGTAGGGCCTTCTTGGGTGGTCTATACAATGTTCTAAACAATACCAGATTTGTGAAAAAGCAAGCTTCCAGCCACTGTAGGATTATAATAGAAGGGAAGTTGATTTTCATGCTAAAGGCAAAAGGGTTTAAAAGATATCTCTGGTGCTCTGGGTATTAGAGGATAAATAGCGCAGGATGGGAAAACCCACAGAAACCAAGATGTGAAATATTCAAGAGAACGGGGCAAAATAAAAAAGTGTTAACATCTTTGGTGTCTGGAAAAGCATGGTTTACAGTTAAGTGGTGGGATAAGAAACTCTGACTTGGTAGAGGCACGTTAGACTCTTCTCACTAAGGAGGATACTGATTTTTTTGGAGAAACACTGCTCTACTCTCTGCGGAATAATACAGAGCATTCATAGAAATTAGCATGTACAACAATCCCTGTTAATTAATCCCAAGAAGCTGAAGGGAATGGAGTTCACAGTAATTTATTTGTACCCTGATATTCTTTCTCCAGAACGTTTCTAGGATGGACCACATCTGCTGAAAATTGTCAAATATGCAAAATGCCAGTGACTTCCGTTTATTCTTGTGGTGCAGTTGAAACAATCGGAAGAAGCAAGGAAAGCATGTTTAGAGATTATGAAATCATAGATAGGAAAGAGAAACTATGAAACTTCTGGATAGGATAGTGTTTTCATTTCTTCCCTTTGAGTTTGGGACTCTGAAAGAGATAGGAGGATGTGAGAATAATACTTAGTATTGGTACTTATGGATGTTGCCTTAATTCTTTCAGAATGTGCCTTAATGATGGCCCATCTCAACAAAGAGTAGAAATAATGTTTACAGTTAGAGATTTGCCAGTCTGATAAAGACTTTTGACCAAAAAATAAAAGGAAAGATGGAATAAAAAACTTGTAAAAAAGCCATAAAATTGGGGGAGTAGATAGCAATAGAAGAGTATAACTTGTTTCAGGAACAGATCTGATAGCAAAAGGAAGTATGTTGTTAGGAAAATAAACATCCTGAGGTGTTCAAACATGACTGAGGTTTGATACATTACAGAGGACATTTGGGTATGAAAGTTAAAGTGAAATATTATGATAGTATATTGTATCCTCTCTTAGCAAAGTGAGGAAACTATGAAAACTCCAGATAGGGATTTGAATGGAGAAGAGTTTAAACCAAAAATAAGACTGAAACTATTTGGACTCCTACAATAGGTGTCCTTCCACCTTAATTACCTTTGTAACACCATCACCTCTTGAGAGGTAGAGAAATCAGTGAAGTGAGACTGCTGTTTTAGTGAAAGCCTGGCTAATAAGGAAGAATTGGCTGATAAAGTTACAGGAGGGAGTAACAGTTCTTCTGTTAACAATCACATGACTTTGAGCAAGTGGTTTATTTCTGCAAACCTTATTTCTTTTTTCTTCACATTGTTGTGGTGAAAATTAAATGAGATAATAAAAGATTATAACCTTGTGTCTGAAACATAGTGCTCAGTTAAATGGAGGGAGGTCCTCAGTAGCATACTGCAAAACTTCGTCCTTTTTTCTGTCCTGCTCACCATCCTATCAGTTACTAAGATGAAGACTTAGATGGTATTCTTATCAATTCTGTATGACACACTGCTGAATGAGAAAACTATGCTGTGAAAAACAGAATTAAGAAACAAAGGAAAGGGTCTAACATGAAATTAATTGGGGATAAATGTAAAATAATACGCTTAGGTTCTAAAAAATTAACTGTACATGCACACAGTGAAGACCAAACTGAAACAGCAGCATTATGAACAAGATTTGGGATTTAGTTAATTAGGAGTAAAATCAAGGTAAGGAAAAAAACTTAATTTTTTACAGAAAAGTCCCGTTGTCACAGCAATATCTTTAATGTGTATATCTGCAACATTTGCATGAAGAGAGATGTTAGTGTTCTGAAGGAATTTCAAGGGAGAGGACTAGAATGGCAAAGTACCCCAAATTGCATTAGATTAGCCTTTCTTTCAGTTCTCATGTTTAACTGGTGTTAAATTTAGGAGACCATCATGGCTGTCTTCAAATATTTTTGTAGGCTGTGTGCCTCCAGAATATAAAAGTACAGTCTTGGGGAAATAGGTTTCAACTCAGTATGAGGAAGAATTTTATAATGGTCAGAGCTGCCCAACCAAGCCTGGACTAGGTTGCTTTGTAAGCTAATGAACTCATCGTGTTCTGTGTGTTTTTGGTCTGGGAGATAGTCCTCCCAGGGATATTTTTGAGAGTGGTGTATGTATGTATCATTTCTCTCTCTACTCAACTGATTAGAAGGCAAACTTTACCTTTAAGGTGACTTGGGGAAAATACACTTTACGAACAGATCTCTTGTTTTTAATAGTGAAAAATATATGTGTTGAATCATTATTTGATGTTAGAAAATTGGGGAAGGGAGGTTTCTTTGTGACAATATAATTGCACATAAGAAAAGTATTTCCATTGTATGACTGTTCCAAAATATCTTTTCACAAGACTTCTATGGTGCCATTGACCTCGTTTATGTGGTCTGGCAGATGGGTATGTGCAAGTGTGTATTTGTGTGGGGGGTAGGGGGTGGGGTTATTCTTTATAGTTAGACATCAAAGACTGACCTGTCAGGTGAACATTTTACATGGAAAGCTGAGATAGATTCTTTTCCCAAGAGGATAATTATGACTTCCCTCATCAAATGAGGTAATTATCCTTAAAGACTGAAGGGGATAACACTAAGTGATTTATTTTTGTTCCCCTTATTGGAAGGTCGAAATGGGGTAAAAAAAGAATTGCAGCAGTATAGGGTTTGGAAGATCTTGTGTCTGGGCATCTGGAAGCAGAAAGAACACTGAGTACTAAAAGAGGAGACAAGGGGATTGGTACATTGGAAACCAGTTTTTGCCTGTTTTAGAATTTTGCTGAGAGGCAGTATTACAAGCATAATATGTGTCTGTAGAAATGGATTGCTATTGGTATGAATGATTTGTCTCATCTTTGAGATAATATAATGTTTTACAAATAACTTTGACTGTATCAGAACTGCTTCAAACGCTAGAATGAGGTGTGGGAGCAGGGAGCAAGGTAAATAGCATCTCTTAATTGATGCATATTATAACTGTTCTGCCTGGTGTTTGACTCTCTTTGTAGGTGAGCACTCTTGGGGAAAGAGTGGTTCTGTATGTTCTGAATCGAATTATTTATAGAAAACAGGAAATGGAGAGAAATGAGATCCCATTCCTGTGTCATAGCAGTACTGATTATGCTAAGATTCTGTGGAAGAAAGGAGAGGCCATTGGGTTTTATTCAGTTAAGCCTACAGGTGAGTGTTTAAAAGTTCTTTAAACCGTATATTATGAAAACTCCCTTTCTAGGCCCTTAACTGTATACATATCTCTGTTAAATTAATCTCAAGTGCAAATTGAGGTGATTTTATTTAGTATATTTCTTGGGAGTACTTTGATTCTCCCATCCTATAAGTGAGGATTGTTAGGAAAGTCTTTTTAAAAAACAAAAATTTGACAAAAGGAAAATTTCTCCACCTATATGGAGAGAGAGTTGTACAGTTGACTCTCCAATTTGTCCATCTTCTCTCCACTTCCTTCCCTTTGTTTAAATGTTGATTACTTTGATTCCTGCTGCTATCACTGTTGCTGGCTCCTTTTAAAGCTCCAGTCCACCTGTGGACCAAACCCTTTTTGCTTACTGCAGATGATGCTGGCTGACATTAAAGAGAAACTTGGTTAATGACTGAGAAAAACAGTCCTTTAATATGTATTGAACATACAGACTACTTTGAAATAGTTTAGTTTCTAAAGTTGGATTTCTGATCCTAAGGCCCAACTATACCCCATCCCTAACAGGCTAGTACAGCTTTACACTTACTTTACCTGTTTTCCAATTCTTACAGCTTCTTAAGAGCTCCTGGAACCAGGATAGAGTCTAGCTACTGTTCTATTCTTACCTGCTTATTCTGTGCACATATACCCCACACCTTAACAATCACCAAATAAAAGTTTGCCTTGTTTTGTACCTGACCAAAAGATTATTCACAGAGAACACACATTATTTTTCTTTCTTCTTTCCATTTCAGACCTTACAAATGTAGTTCTTCCAGATCCAGTCTAAAAGTCATACCAAATTCACTGCTGATATGAAGAGCAGTTGTGACTGATACCTTATCACATAATTAGTACACATTTATGAGAATTAGTGTATATAGTCTAAGAAAGGAAGGTCACTTTTTCACAAGTATTAAAAAAACTGTGATATAGTTATAAATGGTTTTGCTTTATAGTAAATACTTCGGGTCTCCTTAAATATACTATTTTATTTTTGTATAAATCTGAAATAGAGCCAATTTATGTAACTTCAGAAAATTATGGTTGTACATGGGAAAATCATAACACTTGTTAAATGCAGGCTTATTGCTGCATTGCATAAAAGGCCACGTTCCTTTTCAAAATGTTTTAGTAAGTCTGGGACTGCAGTGTAATTTAATTGCTTTATACCATAGTTTATAAATGGGTAATTCCCATGGGAATTGTAGGCTTTTTCACAGATGGGCTCCAGGGGAGTTTCCTACCTGAAACTAACTCAGAGATATTCGAAGCACATGTTAGTTTATATCTTTTTATTTACAGCTTGGTTTTCCTGACAGACACAGTGGATAAAAGGCATAACATTCCTCAAAGAGTATTTCTTATCAAAATTCGATTCTAGGAGTGTGTTCCTCTTCATTTTGTGTGCATTTTGGAACTCCTTCTCTCCTCTGGGACCTGCTTCTGTTTTTGCTTGTTCTGATCACTCCATTTTATATCCTCAAGCTTCCAAGTGTTACTATACCTACAGTTTTATTTAGTACCTTCCACATTTCTCTACTAGGTGCCTTATTTCCTTACTAATTTTTTAGTTCTTTCCCTCTGTAAGCTGTGGCTCTCACCTACCTGATAACAATGGAAGTAGGTGTCTTAACACTAGATTTTTCAGCAATAACCACTTAATTCAGTCTAGACATGCTTTTTTGTACATAGGATTTCTAAAGAGAATTATAATATTTTAGGAAACATGTTCCAAGCAAATGCTAAAATACTTTCGTATTGAAGTATTCCTGATATACTTATTACATGTCAAAACTATGTCAGTAGCAAATAGTTAAAAGTTTTAGTAAGCAGGTTTTTAGTAGAATGAAAGACTTGTGAAATTATTCATTATTTATGATTTTAAAAATTAAGTAGCAAATCAATATTTGGGCATATTAGTTGGGACATAAAAATACCCTTGATGTTTAATAGGAGACTTGATTTTTGAGACCAAATTCTATTATAGTACAGTGAAATTCAAGAAACTATAAATTCTTATTTGCTTAAAATAGGTCATAATCAGGGACTTATAGTTTTTTTGTTTTGTTTTGTTTCTTTTTGCTTGTTTTTGGAGTAATATAGTGTATTAGTCAGCCAAAGGGGTGCCTTGGCAATATACCAATAATTGGTTGGTTTTTATAAAGGGTATTTATTTGGGGTGGAAGCTTACAGTTACCAGGCCACAAAGCATACGTTTCTTCCCTCACCAAAGTCCGTTGCCACGTGTTGGAGCAAGATAGCTGCTGATGTTTGCCAGGGTCCAAGCTCCTTGGGTTCCTCTCTTCCCGGGACTGCGTTTCTCTGGGCTTAGCTCTTCTGCTTTCTCCACAAGGTCAGCTGTAGACTATCAGGCGAATAGCTCACTTTTCTTCTCCTGGGGCATTCTCTCCAACGGCAGAACTACTTCTCAAAAACTGCTTTTCAAATGTGCTCCCTCTGTCCTTTTATATTCGATTCCCCCACCCACCAAGGGGTGGGGCTTAACGCCCTACTGACATGGCCCAGTCAACGCCCTAATCATAACTTAAGCATGCCCATATTAGCAGATCAGTTTACAAGCATAATTCAATATCAATTTTTGGAATTGATAATTACATCAAACGGCACAAATAGGAAGGTATTTTATTATAAAGATATTTGTGTTTTTTTGTTTTTTTCTACACTGTTACTTTAATGTCAGGGTCTCATTAATTCCTTTAGATAATATTTCATTTTTTGTTATTTATATCATGTTTTATACTTCTCCAAAACTCTCCAAAAACACCAAATGTTTCAAAGTAGTTTTTAAATTAATGTTTGTTTAGCAGTCAAAGGAGAGCTTCAGGAAGGTTCCAGAATTTACCTTCGTTTATTGGCTAAATGAATGTTTTCACCTCTTTGATCAGCAGTTACTTACTGTTGGTTCTTTTAACAAATATTTTTGGAAAAGAACATGAGTAGGATTTAAGATATTGCCACTGTTTTCAAGTCATGGATAATTCTTGAAAACTCTTGTTTCACATCTTATAAAGTTTCTCAGTTGTGATGGTTGGCTCATATCTGAACTTAAGCTCTAGGGAGGGAGTGGGGAACAAAGAGAAGCAAAGTGATTCAAATCCAAACAGTAAAAGGATTCATAAAAAATTTGTCCTAGTAATTTAGGGTTGAAGTTTAGTAATCTTACTTTGAAAGTTTTTTTTTTTTAACTTATTTGTTATCAAAATAAGCATATTTGGGATTTATCATATTAAAATTTAAATTGTATTTTGTAATCCTACATTCTGAGAAATGATTATCTTCCCAGTAACGGTAATCTAGTTACATGTTCAAGACCTTCTATTTTTTAAACAATAATTTTAGCAATAATAAGATTTCAGGTCATGTATGTTGCCAGTATCAGACTAATTTCCTGAATTTCTGGATGTTTCACATTATGACATCTTTGTCTTTTTGTTCATAAATAAATGTATTCTTTCAGTCACGGTTGTTTCTTTCAGTCAATCTTTTAAGTATAATCCCAAGTCATATTTATAAGTATACTTTGCAAGTACAATTCCAATGTTTTGAAAATCATCAACTGACAATGAGAGTTGTTCTTAAGGAAGAACCAAGAATTTAATTCAGAATTATCTAGAACCAATAAGAATGAAAAAGAATAAGAATAGTTAAATTAGTTTCAGACTGTAGAGAGTAAAAATTTTTCTTTTTAGAAAAATCTACATTCTTGTAGACTCCATTTCTCCTCACAAGGATTCAGAAGGGAAATAATGTCCTTCTCCTTCATATATGGGTGGTTACATTTAAGCGGAAATTTACGAAAATAGTTAAATGTATAAAAATGGAACAATTGACTCTATGAAAAGAAGATAATTGCTCTTACTTGATCTCTGAATTGTTTGACTTTATTTCTTTAAATATATATATATTTGGAAATATACAATTTACTTTCTTAATTCCTTTATATTAAGTATTATTCCAAATTAAACAAAATTATTATGGTTTAGTAGACAGGAACTTATTGGTATTATGTCTTTTTATCTCAAAATTACCCAGCCAGTTCTTGGCTTTCAGTTCTTCATCTTTGATTATAGAAATATATCACAGGCATATATTCTTTTTTTTTTTAAGATTTATTTTTTATTATTTATTACATATCCCCCCCTTTCTGCTTGTTCTTGCTGTGTTCATTTTTGTGTTCTTCTGTGTTTGCTAGTCTCCCCCCGCCGCAGCCATCTGCCAAGTCAGCTTACCGCGCGGCGGCTTGCCCTGCCCGCGGGGGCTTGCCCTGCCCACGGAGGCTTGCCTCCTCAAGGCGGTCTGCCCACTCGAGGAGACCCTGGGAACCGAACCCGAGGCCTCCTATGTGGTAAACTGGCGCCCTGCCAATTGGGCTACAGCCGGCCCCCATATATTCATTTTATTTTTAGTTAATTCTGGGGTTCACAAATAGAATAGAATTATCTTTCATTTTTTAAACAAAACAACTACAAGCAGGCTGTTCCTTGAGTCTGTTTTTACTATGGAAAGAAAATGTCTGACAACGCTTTTTTCTTTTTTTGATATAAATATGATAGTTAATATCTTCCAATTTTCAAATGGTCACATATTACAATAGAATAATCAGAGGAGAGATGACCCCCACTCCCAAGGAAAAAAGCATATCTTTATCTTGCCAGGTAACACACTTTATATTGTCTAAATTTCAAATCAAGTTCTGTGTTAAAAAAAATACATGTATACTAGCATAAGCTTTTACTCTAATTATCTTTAAGATGAACATCTTTATAAGTTTCTACCTATGTATTCTTTAGAACCACCCCACTGTAAAATTTTAGCAACATTTACACTTCAGGAAAATTATTAGGAAGATAGAGCTGACCCCATTCGCAGTGGAGATACAAAAATGACTGGTCATGGGTTCAGTCCTCAAAGCACCAAAAATTCGAGGAAATTATAGTTAGCAAAGAGCTAATCATAAATCAGTTTGATAAGTAATGTATTTAGATATCAACAGTGGTAGTCACTGAAGAGTAAGCAGTTACTTTTGTCTGTAGGAAGTTGTCACTGAGAAAGTAGTATTTAAAAGTGGCTTTGTAACATAAGAAAAATGGGGAAGGGAAAGAACCTTTTTAGTGAATGTATGACAGGATTATAAATATATGAAGGAAGATACAGAGTTCTAAAAGCTCAGGGTGTATTTGGGACTGCACCCAAAAAAGGCTGGTGGGACTAAAGGATAGAGATTGTGGGGTGGGGAGAAGTGAACATTGAGGTTCCTTTGTGAAGGGTCTTAAATGTCACACTAAAGTTTGGAATTTTATAGGCAAGGAAGCAAAGAATTTCATGTAGGACTGGCATGATTAAATGTTAGGTAATTTGCAGCACTTGGGTGCTAGGAAAATTGTAGAACAAAGTCAGGGAAGTCAATTAAAGGTGCTATTTAATAGTTTAGGTGAAAGAAGGGCCAAAAAATAGGAAAATGGCAGTTGGAATAGAGAAGGAAACAGATTTGAGGGAGCTTTGGGGGTGGACAGAGTGCAGTGACTCCATTGCCTTTAACATTGAGAGCCAAGGGGAGGAACCGGTGATGAAGCTTGAGGGTTTTAGTTTGTGTGCCTAGATAATGGTAGGAGATAAGACAAAAGGAGGAGTTGGTTTGGTAATAATTGGATTCAGTTTTGGATAAGTAAAGTTCATTGTTCTTATGGGACATGTGAGTAGAAATACATAATTAGAATGTGAAGCACATGAAAGACGTAGGGTATTTATGTGGGCCCCAGAAGTCAATGTAATTAAAAAATTTAGTTTTGAGGTCAATCAGAACTATTGTACAAAATGAGTATGTGTGTTTGTGAGTATTGGTGTGAGGATGTAAGTTACTGAAAACAGCCTAAGGTGACCAAACATAACTGGAGGGAGTTTGCTGGCAATAGTTGTCTCCTGAGATGTGATCATTGATTTCTTGGAAGTTGAAAAGGAAATGTTAATCTACCGGAAGATAAGAGAAAGAGGCAAGTTAGCTGAGGTTGTCCACAAAAAAATTGTGCTTGCTTTTCTACATTGCAGTCATTGGCCAGCAGCTGCCCAGTTGGGGATTTATTTTCCAGTCACTTTCACAACTAGGTGAAGGGAGCTCTGTGACTAAGTCTCCCTAAAATAATGGAAGGAGTTATATGTGTGACTTTGGGTCAGGGTGATAGAGAAGCATTGTTTTTCCTCATCTGTTTGCTAAATGCAAAGGACTTTGAGGATCTAGTGGATGGAGAAGCCACAAGATTGAGGTACCTGGGTTTATCCATTCATATGTTGATGGTCACATGGGTGGTTTCCATCTTTTGGCTCTTATAAATAATGCTTCTGTGAACACTGTTGTGCAAGTAAATCTGTTTGAGCCCCTGCTTTCATTTCTTTTGGGTATGTACCTAGAAGTGGAATTCTTGGGTCATATGGTAATTCTGTGTTTCACTTCTTGAGGAACCACCAAAATGTTTTCCACAGTGGCTGCATCATTTTGCATCCCACCAGCAATGCATGAGGGTTCCAGTTTCTCTCCATCCTCATCAGTACTTAATATTTTCTGTTTTTTTTTTTAAATTTTATTATTATTATAGCCATCATAGTGGTTGTGAAGGGGGTATCTCATGGTTTTGATGTACATGTCTCTAATAGCTAATGATGTTGTGCATCTTTCTGTATGCTTATTGGCCGTTTGTATATCTTTGGAGAAATGTCTATTCAGATATTTTGCTCACTTTTTAATTGGGTTGTCTTTTTAAAATCTTTTTTTCTAACTATTTTGCTGTTTGACTACCATACAAAAAATTGTACATATTTAAAGTGTACAATTTCATGCATTTTAACATATGTATACACCTGTGAGACCATCACCACAATCAAGAAAATGAACATATGCCATCATTCCCAAAGTTTTCTTGTGACCTTTTGTAATCTGTCCTTCCCTCCCTCTCCTTGTCCTCACTTATCTAAGACTTATTTCTATAGATTAGCTTGCATTTTAAAAGAATTTTATGTATATACAATCATATAGTATGTACTCTTTTTTGGTCTAGGTTCTTTCACTCAGCTTAATGTTATTGAAATTCTTCCTATTTTTTTATTGAGATATAACTCATATGCAATAAAATCACCCTTAAAAAGTATATGATTCATTGGTTTTCAGTATATTCACAAAGTTGTGCGACTATCACCATCATCTAATTCCAGAACATTTGAATCACCCAGAAAGAATCCCTGTACCCATTAGGATTCACTTTCTCATTTCTCTTAAATACCTGTCCCCTACCCCTTGGAAACCACTGATCTTCTTTCTATCTGGGTTGTCTTTTTATTATTGAGTTGTAAAAATTCTTTGTATTTTTTGGATACAAGTCTCTTAACAGATACATGATTTGGAAATATTTTCTCCCATATTTTGGGCTGTCTTTTCATTTTCTTGATCCTGTCCTTTGAAGCATAAAAGTTAATTTTGATGAAGTCCCAATTTATCTACTTCTTTTGTTGCCTGTACTTTTGTTATTGTATCTAAGAAGGTTTTGCATAACCCAAGGTCATGAAGACTTCTCTGTTTTCTTTTAAGAGTTTATGGTATAATTTAGGCTTATGATCTATTTGGAGTTACTTTTTGTGTATGGTATATAAGGAAGGGGGTTCAAAATCATTCTTTTGCATGTCAATATCTAGTTGTATCAGCACAATTCATTGAACATACTCTTCTTTCCCCATTGAAATGGCACCCTTGTTTGAATATCAATTCACCTTAAATGTGAGGGTTTGTTCCTGGACTCTCAACTCTTCTCCATTGATCTACATATTTATCCTTAAACCAGCTTCATACTGTCAGGATTACTATAGATTTGTAATATGTTTTGAAGTCAAGAACTTTGTTCAACTTTATTTTTCTTTTTCAAGGTTGTTTTGGCCATCTGGGAACCTTGCATTTTCATATAAATTTTAGAATCATCTTGTCCAAATCAGCTGGGATTTTGATAGTGATTGCATTGAGTTGTAGATCAATTTGGATCGTGTTGCCATTTTAACAATAATAAGTCTTCCAATCCGTGAACATGAGGTGTCTTTCCATTTATTTAGGTCAGCTTTACTTTCTTTCAGTTTTACATTTTCAGTGGATAATGTTTGCACATCTTTCATTAAACCTATTCCTAAGTATTCTTTTGGATGCTATTGTAAATGGAATTGTTTTCTTAATTTCATTTTCAGATTGTTCATTGCTAGTGGTAAGAAATACACAATTGATTTAAAAAAAAACATTTATTGAGGTATATCATTCATATATGAACATATATAAACAATAAATGTTCAGCAAACATTGTGAACCTAGGGCCCGGCTAGATAGCTCAGTGGATAAAGAGCGTGCTGGGGTACCACTTGGGAGGCCCCGGGTTCGGTTCCCGGGGACCTCTCCGAGCGGGCAAACGGCCTTGAGAAAGGCAAGCCGCCGTGGGCGGGGCAAAAGCCGCCGTGGGCAAGGCAAAATAGCCACCACGGGCAGGGCGGAGCCCCCACGGGCATGGCAAAGTCACCGGTGAAAAGCGGAGCT
>PVKH010024996.1:0-13514 GCA_004027955.1 Chaetophractus vellerosus | reverse complement strand
ATAAGTCGAAAACCCTTTCCCTAGAGAAGGGTTGGTAGTGTTTTAAACCGAAGATGCAAAGTGGGAGAGGAGGCCGTGCATTGCAGCTTTTAGATAGAGCTTTTGTTAAGACCTGGAAACATTTGAATAATTTCTTACAGAGTAAGTAATTTAGATCGGGGACTTCAGAGCAGGAAAGGTATTTCTGATCAGCACTTGAATTTTATAGGCTTTATGCAAACAACTCTCCCTCTGCTGGAGTCTGGCAGATTTACTTTTCTCTGGGAGCTAACTCAAGTACCGGGAAAAACTGAAACCAAGGTTTTACTTATACCACCAATGTCGTTATACTTTGAATGAATACTGCACCTTCCGCTGTTTTCCAACCTCATTGATAATGTAAAGTCAATAAGAGTCATTTTACCTTTTTCTTAAAATTTAAAAGGAGGTAGTTAGGTCCGTCTACCGACCGGAAATTTTCGAGTTTATCATTTAAACGAAATGTTTAAGGGAAACTATTTGGGGGGAAAGTTGAATCGAAGTGCCTTCTTATTAAAAAAAAAAAAAAAGCAAACAATTAATTCTGATTATTTATTTATTTATTTTTAGGAGGTACTGGGGATTGAACCCGGGTCCTCGTATATGGGAAGCAGGCGTTCAACCACTGATCTACGCCCGCTCCCCAATCCTGATTATTTAAACATATATCTAGTTTTCCTTTTAAGGTGGCAAATAATTTAATTTGAACATAATATTTTAATATTTTGAAATAAATTTTCAAATACATTAAAAAGTGGAAATGGAGATGATTCCATCTTCAAAGCCATTTCTCCTAATGTTTTATTAGAGCAACCAGACTTCTTTTGTTTCTTATGAAAAACCTGTAATTTCTTAGCGTTATTCAGGTGCCCTTCTCACATCCAGCCTCTTACCTTAACGATTTCCTACGTTTGTCCTGATTCTGTTGCCCTTCCATTTATATTGTCTTTTTTTGTGACAGGTGTGCTCCCCAAACAATAGTTGTGTACATAAATAGTGTAGGGTACTCGGCACATCGTATGCATTCACTGTTGGTTGAACAAGTTCTTGAAACTTAGCACTTTTATAGACATGTTAAATATACAGCTAATAATAATCCTGTTGATTCTGCAGGGGGAAATTTCTCACTTTAAAAATTGAAATTAAGAGTTTCATTTTATTTATTTCTTTTACTGCTTGAGTCCTGACTGCTATTGAGTTGTGTGTTTGTTTTTTTTTAACTGTTTCTCACTAAATTATAGTGAATAAACCTTTGGGTAGTCTAAAAACTGGGGTACTCCATTCAATAATGATAATTTGTTTAGCTTCCTCAACTTTTAAAAAGGTCAACACTTTTTTAAAAAGTGCTTGCTTAAATATGTTGTATTTACAATGTACAATATTTCTTTTTTGTAAACTATTATTTAAGATGTTGGCTTCTCGTAATCAGTTGCTACTTTGACACTAAAATGAAAGCATACAAAATTTTTCTGTATATAAACAAAGCTTTAAAACTAGTCAGCTAACTGGCCAAAAAAAAAAAAAAAAAAAAAAAAAAAAAAAAAAAAAAAAAAAAAAAAAAAAAAAAAAAAACAACCCAGAAAAACCCAAGCAAGATTAAAAGCAAAATACCAAGAAACACAAGTTTAAAAATTGAAGCGGAATCAAATTTTGTAAAACTTAACCATGGCTACTGGAAATACTTGTTTTATTCATTTTGTAATCATTTATTTAGTGATTAATTTATTCCAAGCACGGTGCTAGGCACGGGAGGGGCAAAGATGTGTTATACAAGTCCCCTGCTTTCAAACAGTTCACATTCTAGATATTTATAAAAGATATACTTGTCTTTGTCCAATGGAAGATGGGCCCATTACTTTCTATAAAACAGTGTCTACTATGTTTCAGGCGCTATGATACTTAATAGTCTAGAAGGCAATATGTAGATGGGCAAAAACCAAAAGGATAGTGTGATACTATTGCCTGGATTATTATGGAAGAGTTAGGTAATCAGAGAGAGAGAAAGGAGTGTCTGGGTAAGCTTGTAAGGCAGCTAATAGTATTGTAGAGTCAATAGGAATTGGAATTAACCTGGAATTAGTATGGATATTTGAATTTGTGTACTTTGTGAGAGAAGAACATCTGTAATTTGTTCTGGGAACTACTGTACAAATACTGTACATAAGTTTGGAATGCATGGCGTATGGGATGATGTGGAGTGCTAGTGGGAGTGTTACAGGCAAGGACCAGATTTCTGCCATATAAAGGAGTTTGGATTTTATTCTGTAAGTGTTGGGGATCCACTTAAGGAAGCAGTGTAGAGAATGTATTGGTGTGTGGTTAAACTGGAAAGAGAGAGTCCCATAATGAGGACTGTTGCTAGACTATGACCAAAATGTTGAGGGCTGGAAATGAAGTAGTAGAAGAAAAGGATGTACAGATTTAGATGTATAGGAGTTAGAATTTTCAGGACTTGTTACTTTTGTGGAATAATACCTCTAATTGAGTGTGTGCAATTATCAGAACAAGGCATAAAATGGGAAAATGTAATAGTTGAAGGCAGTGCTTAAAATGTGCACCCCGCCCCCCCAGGACCCTGCATTTTTGGTTTTCATTTGAAGGTCTGTTGAAGCAAGCACGAGCAAAATTTAAGTTGGAAAGTTCTATCATAGGTATTCTTATATGGAATAGTTCAATTCATACTTTGAGAGGAGTAAAATGAGCCCTCATATACCCATGACCTATTTCAATTTCAAACACCAATTTTCTTTCCTTATTACATCTTCCACCCCACCTCAGTTGGATAGGTTTTGCTTTTTTTTTTTTTAAAGATTTATTGTTATTTATTTATATATCCCCCCCTTGCTGCTTGTGCTTGCTGTGTCCATTTTTGCTTTTGTGTTTTTCCTTGTCTGCTTATCTCCCCCTTGTGTGTCAGCTCACCATGTGGTGGCTTGCCTTCGCCAGAGGCTCTGGGAACCAAACCCGGGGCCTCCCATGTGGTAAATCAGAGCCCAACCAATTGAGCCACAGCAGGTTCCCCTGCTTTTTTTTGTTTTGTTTTGTTTTGTTGTTGTTTTTGCTTGTTTTTTTTTTTAAGGAGGCACCAGGAATCAAACCCAGGACCTCTCGTGTGGGAATCAGGTACCCAACTGCTTGAGAGCCACATCTGCTTCCCTCAGTTGGATAGTTTTATTTCTTTATTTTTATTTCCCACCCCCCATTGTTTTAAAGCAAATCTCAGACATGATTTCATCTTTAAATACTTTAGTGTATATCTATCTGTCTATCTGTCTATCTATCTACCTACTTCTCTCTCTATATATATATCTTTTAACATAGCCATATTACTGTTAGCACACCTAGTAAGTTATTAATTCCTTAATGTCTTTAAATAGTCAGCATTCAAATTTCTCTGATTGTCTCATTTTTTTTTCAGTTGGTCTGTGTGAATCCAGATCCAAAGAATGTCCACACATAGCATTTGGTTGATAGGTCTTTCAGTTTCTAGGTCCTCCCTCCTCTTTTTTTTTTGTCTTGTCATTTATCATGTATTTCTTAAAAAACAAAAGCAAAAACAAAAAACCGAAACCAAAACCAGGTCATTTGCCTTGTAGACTATTACTATAGTTTGGGTTTTGTTGAGCAAAATGTAACATGTAATATGCTTTGTGGAGTATCATGTAACATGTTTTCTATTCCGTATTTCCTGTGACCTGGTAGTTGATCTAAAGACTTGATCAGATGCTAGTTTGATATTGTGACATGAATACTTCATAGGGAGTGCTCTGTACTTTCTATTAAGATGCACATGCTTTTAGGCTGGTTTTGTGTGTATATGTAAGGTTAAGTTTGACCAGTGTGTTCATGTTGTCACCCACTGAGTTGTGAAGTTCCCAGTCAGCCCATTCACCTCATAGATTTAGCAGAAGCCATTGATGATTTATTACCATTGCTCCACTATTTCATTTGGGGTTCCTCCCTCTGCCCCACTTGCTATTTCTTTTTAAGTCTTAGTAGTTTGCTTTTTATTATTATTAATACCAAATATTATAGCTTTTGTTTTGAAACTTGTAAAATACATTTTCTTTAGTCTTTTAAACCTTTTATTGTGGTAATACATAAAACACAAAATTTCAAATTTTAACCACTGTCTTGTGTACAGTGTTCAGTGATGTTAATTATATTCATAATACTGTGCTATCATCACCACCATCCATGACCAAAACTTTTTATCACCCCAGCCAGAAGTTATACACATTAAGCATTAATTCCTCACCTACTCCAGCCTCTGGTAATCTGTAATCTGCTTTGTCTCTTTTAATTTGTTGATTCTAGATGTTTAATATAAGTGATATCATCTAATATTTGTCCTTTTGTGCCTGGCTTATTTCATTCAACATGATCTCTTTAAGGTTCATCCATGCTATAGCATGTATCAGAACTTCATTCCATTTTAAGGCAGAGTTATGTACTACATTTTGTTTATATGTTCATCAATTGATGGCCATTGGGTTGCTTCTACCTTTTAGCTATTCTGAATAATGCTGTTATGAACATCGTTATACAAATAGCTATGAGAGTCCCTGTTTTCATTTCTTGTAGGTTCTCTTTCTTGTTGGAGAACTGTTCAGAATATGAGTAAATTTCTAAAGTCTTTTTTAAAAATGATTGCCCCTTAAATGCCTGTTTTAAGTTTGGTACCTGGAGGCAAAAATTAAAGTGCTTGAGAGGAGTTTATGGATGTGAGCATCATTTGGCCATTTATAGGGATTTGAATTGAGTCATTTATGTGAACTGGTGTAAAAGAATATAGATGTGTGTCACCTTTAGAAGGCACTTTGTAATTGTTGGATTAGTTTGAAAATGAATGAAATGTTTGGCTCAAAGAATTGGATCTCTTCTAGTGAATTTTATAAAAAGAAGAAGGTTCTAGTTTGAATTTAATACTTTTAGGTATTTTGGTGACCCTTTGGTTCAGTTTATCTTGTATTTAGAAAATTATTCTGGGTCTTTTTAACCTGGGTTTTGGGAGTCTGTTTAGTTTCCTGACCACTTATAGGTTTCAGAATCTTGTTAAGGAAATTTTGGTCTGCCAATTTTGGACTTGGCTCATGACCTAAGTTTCTTTGCCAAGTAACAGTCTTTTATGAACATCATTATTTCCTTCTCTGTAAAAGGCAGGTTATAATCTTTCCTTTACCTGACTTCAGAAACAATACTAGGATTAGAGTCTGAAACACAATTTGTCCCTCCTACCATTATGTAAATATGAAGTTTAACAGGCTTAGTACCTTACTTTCTTTGGACAATTTGGTAGTAAGTACATTGGAAAAATAATAGAAGTAAAGTTACCCAAGAAGCAGACTGTAACTACAAGGAAGAGACCAGGGAAATAGTAACAAGAAAGGTAAGGCTGTAAATTACCCTGTTTAAAAAAATAATGGTAATAAATTACCCTGTAGTATGGAAATCAGTAGTCTTCCTAATCTTTAAAGAGTATAATTTGCAATACCTAGTACCCAGATGGTATTCTTGGCTAAAACAAGAAAGTGCATAATAGGCTTTAGCCACATTTTCACAAATTTAGCTAACATGTATTAGCATTTAGCTTTGGCCATTGTTCTAAGTACTTAACATATATCAAATTATTATTGCTCCAAAAAACCCTATGAAGTAGGCACTGTTGTTATTTCCACTGTTTACATAAGGAACAGAGAAACAAAATAATTCTCTCAAGGACATGAGGCTAATAAGTGGTGGAGTAGGTGTTTACTTGCCAAATTATAGACACTGAGAGAAATACCTTGGTATTCAGGGGCATGTTAGATTTATGAGATCTCAGGTGACAGGTATTATGTTAAGTAAAAAAGTTAATGTCATTTAGAGAAATATGTTTTACTTTTTTAAATTACTCTACCATATTTTCTTCAAGTGATTTTGAAACCTAGTAGAAATTTTTTTTGACCCAATTGAAAATCCAAAATCTACTAAAACAAAAAGATAAAAGGACACTCATTGGTTTCTTTGACTCTACAATATAGGTTCTAACCTAACTTTAACATGACATCCGCTAAAATGCACCAATAGTAGAATTTTTTATTACTAAGTTTCTATGTAATAATGTTAGAATAGGTTATTCACAGTTCAGTTGTATGCATTTAATTTTGACAAAGTACGGAGATTTAATAGTCTGAGATAATCCTTAGTAGATTGGAAATGTTAAATAGATTTCTGTGATGGGTAGAATTCTTCATTCTGAAATTTAATATGCGGGTATTTGGTGAAACAGTCCCCTGTCCCCACTTAAACCTTCTTTAGCTTTTCCATGGTACAGATACTTACTTCTTTTCATTGGCACAATTAAGGGTGAAGACTTATATTAAAACCTGCAGAATCCTACCATGAATGTATCAACAAAGTATCATCACACTGTTCAGACTCTTCAGGGATAGAGAATAGGTTTACTTAAAATATAAAGACCTGAGTTTTCTAATAGACAACGTCCTAATGCTTTCTTTAGATTTCTGTTTTTCAATTTTTTTTTTTTTTAAACTGGGAGGTTCTGGGGATTGAACCCAAGTCCCCCCATATGGGAGATGGATGCCCAACCATTTGAGCCACATCTGTCCCCTCAAATTAAATTTTGTGCCATCTTCTGAAAATAGATTACTGGTCATTGAATTAGATAAATGTGATGAATCCATTAAATTCAACAGATTCTGTTGTTTTGCGGAAAATGTTGTTTTATTAGTTAAAGGGGAGACGGGAATAAAAATTAAGGATTTAGTTGGTGTTGTTTGGCTTCAAGTATATGATATTTTAAAATAAATGTATGGGGAGCAGGTATAGCTCAGTGGTTGAGGGCCTGCCTCCAATATACGAGGTACTGGATTCAATCTCTGGTACGGGGGGGAGGGGTAAATGTATGTAATTTGGAGTTCTTTGGTAATTATTTTTATTGTGGATTTCAGTTATATAAAACAGTGTGTAGAGCTCATGTATGTACCTATCACTCATCTTAAATAAAATATTACAGGTAAAATTGAATCTATCCATATAGCCAATCAAAATTCCATTTCTCTTTCCACTTCTGCCAACCTGTCATCCTAAATTTAGCCTTTATTGTTCCTTTCCATGCTTTGTAGTGTTGTCATGTATAGTATAGATTGTATATAATAATTTGTCTTTCTAAATTTTATATATATGGAATTATGTACACTTCTTTATGGATCTTGATGATTTTTTTTTTAAACCAACATTTGGTTTTAGAGATTTATCCATGTTGATACATGAAGTAGTCTAGTGCATCCCTTTTAACCACACTTTATTATTCTATTATATGAATATGCTGTACTGTGCCCATTTCCCTATCACTGGGCATTTAGGTTTTTTACTTTTTTTTTTTTTACACAAATGATGATGCAACAACATTCTTCATGTTATTGTCTTATGGTCAAGTGTGAGTTTTTTTTATGATATATATCTAGAAGTGGAATTGCTCATCATCAGATAAGTGCATGTTCAACTTTACAAATATTACCTAAGTGTTGCTCAAAGTATTTATGCATTTTACATGCCCAGTAGAAGTATGTAGAGTTACCATTTTTTGTACATCTTTGCCCACTCTTAGTTTTTCAGACTCATGAGTGTGAAATGGTACTCATTGTTTTAATTTACGTTTCCTGGCTACTAGTGAGGTTGAATATTATTTTAGGTTATAGATTTTTGGTTATCTCCTTTCTGTGGTGAATTGTCTACTCTTTTTTTCTTTTTTTTTTTTTTGATTGTCATTTTCTTATTTATTTGTAAGAATTCTTTATATATCTTGGGTACTAATCTTTTGGTTTAATGAGCTACAGATATCTTCTACAGCCTGTAGCTCACTCACCCCCCCCACCCTCATTTGCTAATGATAGGCTATTTGTTTACTTTTTGGTTCTTGATATATATATATATTGGTTTTTAATTTTAGTGTAGTCATTTGTCAATATTTTTTATAGTGCATGTTTTTTTCTGTCTTGCCTGAAAAATCAGTCTTTCCCTATCTATAAAATATCCTTATATTTATAAGATATAGAATTATTCTATATTTTTTGGTAAAAGTTTTAAATTTGCTTTTCACATTTTGGCTTTAATCCACATAGAATTCATTTTTAATGTAGTGTGAGATATGGAAAACCAATTGTCCCACCATTATTTATTTAACAGTTCATTTTTTTCCTGATTTGTATTTTCTTCATCACACACCAAGTTTCCTTCAGTGCAGTTTTCTGTTGTGAAGGTGTTTATTCCATTGTTCTAGTTTTCTTTTCCTATGCTAATAAATTTATTGTGAATTTTTAGCATTCTTAGGTGTCCAGGTATAATTTGACTTAGCATTAAAAATTTAAATGATTTTGTTTTTTCTTCTGCTGATATAATTATCATCTTTATCATTTATCCTCCTAGAAAGATGAGTTTTGATCCGTTTTCATTTTCCTAATAATTTTTCATGTTAAAAATGAATTGTTCTAGTAAGACATTCTGTAAAATACCTGAGGAGAAATTACTGTTTCAGCTAAACTGAAAAGTTGCCACTTTTTAGTCTCAGTGTGCCTAGTGTTCAATTATTTAAACTCTGGCACACCAAGATACCCCATGGTGGCAGCTACTTGCAGTTCTTTTTATCAGCATATTCTGTTCACAAATCTGGGCAGTATTTGGTGGTTAAAGAATTGTGGTAGCATTTTCCCTGAGGTCAGCAGGAAAGCAGAATGGCTAGAAAAAAATTATTAGAACTTTCTTTACAATCATAGTCATGGTCTTAATTTGATTGAATTTAATTTTTTAAAACAAATCAATTTTATTGATACATATTAATAAAGCATGAATCTAAACAAAGTGTACAAACAATGGTATTGTTATAATCACATAGTTGTGCATTCATCACTTCAACCATTTTTAGAGCATTTTCATTATTCTAGTAATAATAATAATGAACAAAAAACAAACAAAAACTCTTCACCTTTTAATCTGTTTCTCCTGCTGTACACAGCTGCTATTCTGTTTCCTTCTCTCTAGTTTATTTTCATTTATATTTTTTGAAGACAGTCTTATATATGCAGTATCACCCATATTCGTATTTCACATGAGGTTTTACTATGTTATACAGTCTATGTTATTTATCTAGTAATATACATGACTTTAGACTTAAACCTTCAACCACTGTCATGTCCATGTAATAGCTTGGCTAGTTACAAACGCTGTGATGTGCTTTCACCATTTCTTTTCATTTCCAAAGATTTTAAAACAACCTTTTTACCAATTCTGTACAGTTTAACCCTCAGCTTTCCATTCTCTCCTATTTTCTGGTGACCTACATTCTACTTATTAACTTCATGAGTTTACACAATATATTTAGTTCATAATAGCACAGTCATACAGTATTTGTCCTTTTGTGTCTGGCTTCCTTCATGCAACATAATGTCCTCCAGGTTCATCTGTGTTATCATATGCTTCATGACTTCATTTCTTCATACAGCTACATAATATTCCATAATGTGTATACACCACAATTTGTTTATCCATTCATCAATGGATGGACACCTGGGTTGTTTCCATCTTTTGGCAATCTTGAAGAATGCCTCTGTGAACATCAATGTGCAGATGTCTGTTCTTGTCACTGCTCTCAATTCTTCTTGTTATATACCTAGTAATGGTATTGCCGGTTCACATGCAGAGTCTATGTTCACCTTCCGTAGGAACTGCCAGACAGTCCTCCACAATGGCTGTACCATTCTACATTCACCAACAGTGAATAAGCATTCCTATCTCTCCACATCCTCTCTAACACTTGTAGTTTTCCGACTTTTAAATAGTGGCCATTCTAATAGGTGTGAAGTGATATCTCATTTTAGCTTTGATTTACATTTCCCTCATAGCTAATGAAGGTGAACATTTTTTTCATGTGTTTTTTTTTTTTTTTGCCATTTGTATTTCTTCTTTAGACAATTGTCTATTCAAGTCTTTTGCCCATTTTTTTTTCTAGGTTGTTTGTCTTTTTATTGTTGAGTTGTAGGATCTCTTTATATATCATGGATATTAAAGCCTTACCAGATAGATGATTTCCAAATATTTTCTCCCATTGAGTTGGCTGCCTTTTCACCCTTTTGACAAAGTCCTTTGAGGAGCAAAAGTGTTTAATTTTGAGGAGGTTTCGTTTATCTCTTTTTCTTTTCTTGCTTGTGCTTTGGGTGTACGGTTTAAGAAACTACCACCTACCACAAGATCTTGAGGATGTTTTCCTATGTTTTCTTCTAGGAGTTTTATGGTTGTTGCTTTTATATTTATGTCCTTGATCCATTTTGAATTAATTTTTGTATAAAGTATGAGATAGGGGTCCTCTTTCTTTCTTTTGGGTATGGCTGACCAGTTCTCCCAGCACCATTCTGGGAGAGTTCTGGCTCAGCTGGGTGGGTTTGACAGCCTTGTTAAAAATCACTTGACCATAGATGGCAGGGTCTATTTCTGAGTTCTTGATTTGGTTCCATTGGTCAATCTTTCTTTGTGCCAGTATCATGCTGTTTTTACCACTGTAGCTAAATAATATGCTTGCTTGTTTGTTTGTTTGTTTATTTATTTATATATCCCCCCTTGCTGCTTGTTCTTGCTGTGTTCATTGCTTTTTGCGTTCTTCTGTGTCTGCTTGTCTCCCCCCGCGGCGGCTTGCCAGCTCGCGGCAGCCTGCCTTCTCGAGGAGGCCCTGGGAACCAAATCCGGGGCCTCCCATGTGATAAACCAGGGCTCTACCAATTGAGCCACAGCTGGTTCCCTAAATAATATGCTTTAAAGTCAGGAAGTGAGAGTCCTCCAACTTCGTTCTTCTTTTTAAAGATGTTTTTGGCTATTCGGGGCCTCTTACCCTTCCAAATAAATTTTATAATTTGCTTTTCCATTTCTACAAAAAAGGCTGTTGGTATTTTTATTGGGATTGTGTTGTATCTATAAATCAGTTTGGGTAGAAGTGACATCTTAACAATAATTGGTCTTTCAATCCATGAACACGGAATGTCCTTCCATTTATTTAAATCTTAGGTTTCTTTTAGTGCTGTTTTGTAGTTTTCTGAATATAGGTCCTTTATGTCCTTGGTTGTTTATTCCTAAATATTTGATTCTTTTAGCCACTATTATAAATGGGATTTTTTTTTCTGATTTCCTCCTTTAATTGCTCATCAGTAGTGTATAGAAACACTATTGATTTTTGTTTATTAGTATTGTATCCTGACACTTTGCTGAACTTGTCTGTTAGTTCTAGCAGCTTTTTTGTGGATTTTTCAGGATTTTCTAGATATAGGATATATCATCAGTGAATATTGAAAGTTTTACTTCTTCCTTTCCTATTTGGGTGCCTTTTATTTCTTTATCTAGTTTAATTGATCTAGCTAGAACTTCCAGCATAATATTGAGTAACAGTGGTGAAAGTGGATATCCTTGTCTTGTTCCTGTTTTCAGTGGGAAAGCTTTCAGTCTTTCACCGTTGAGTACAGTGCTAGCTGTAGGTTTTTCATATATGCACTTTACCATATTGAATAAGCTTTATTCAGTTTATTAATGTGGTTTATTACACTAATTGATTTTTTTGTGTTGAGCCACCTTTGCATACCTGGGATAAAACCCACTTGATCATGTTGTGTAATTCTCTTAATGTGCTTTGGGATCTGGTTTGCAATTATTTTTTTGAGGATATTTGCATCTATTTTCATTAGAGAAATTGGTCTGTAATTTTCTTTTTTAATAGTATCTATTTGGCTTTGGTATTAAGGAGTTGATAGCTTCATAGAATGAGAGTTTGGTAGCATTCTTTCCTATTCAGTTTTTTGGAAGAGCTTGAGCAAGATAGGTATTAGATTGCCTTTGAATGAGTCGTAGAATTCACATGTGAAGCCAGCTGGTCCTGGGCTTTTTATTTTTGGGAGGTTTTTGATGACTGTTTCAGTCTCTTCACTTGTGATTGGTTGAATTTAATTTTTAATAATATAAAGCTTTCCTACCAAAGTTGACATCACTGTTTGACCTTGCACAGAGGCTTATCAATAGTCTCTTTTTAAAAAAATTTCTCTCAGAGGGTTCACATCTGAATTATTAGTTCAGTAGTTGGCAGTCAATTAAAAGCAAGAGTGGAACTTTAAAATAGGGCCTGTAAGAGTGTCTGAAGGTCAAAAGAATTGAACCCTGATAAGGGAATTGAGAGAGTGCCAGAGACAGCCTATTTCAACAGTGCTTTGGGCTAGCCTTAATTTTGTCTGTCATTGTGCCATCTGTGGCAGGCATGTTGATTAGTGTACAAATTTATCACGTAACTGGGAACTTCTAAGTCTGTAGTATCATTTAAATAAAAAAAATGTGTTTTATTAGGAAAATCCCTATTTAATTTTATTGCCTTTTCTTTTGAGTATGTGTCACATTTTTCCTCTTTCTTCTTATATCTACTAATTTTGGATTGTATTTTGGACATTGTGAATGATACCTTGCAGAGATTCTAGGTTCTATTAGATTCCTCTGAAGAGTATTGATTTTTTGGTCTGTTTTAGCAGTCAATTAAGTTGACTGGATTCACATCCCAAACTCTGGCACTCCTACAGTGGGCAGTAGAAAAATCTCTTCAATTCTTTTATCCTTAGCTGGACTGGTTAGAGGCTGCCCAATGTATATATAGTTTGTGGGTTAGACAGAAAATTGGCCAGAGTTAATATGCAGAATTTATAGTTCCTTTTCTGTGAATTCCCTTTTTTGGGAATTTCCCCCTCATTTTCCAGATTCTGTGGTAGCTTTGAACTTATTTTTTAGGTTCTTCAAGCCAGTATGACTTTTGACTCTGGGATTTCTATTGGAGTGTTAGCTGCTGTCTTGGCATGGAGTTGAGCCTGCCTTGAAGCAAAAAGCCTTTAAAAATGGGAAACTTACCCGTTGCTCTTCATTCATTCTGCCAGTTTTTGACTGTTTTTGGTTGTTCTTCAGTGCCTTTAGGTAAGTTGTTTTTCATATTTCTTCCAGAGTGTTTTGGTCAGCCAAAGGTGTGCCTTTTGAAATATACCAAAGATTGGTCGGTCTTTATAAAGGGTATTTATTTGGGGTAGAAGCTTACAGTTACCAGGCCACAAAGCATAAATTTCTTCCCATACCAAAGTCCATGCCCTGGAGCAAGATGGCAGCCGACGTCTCCAGGGTTCAGGCTTCTGGATTCCTTTGTTCCCGGGGCTGCGTTTCTCTCCGGGCTTAGCTTGTTTCCTTCACGAGTTCAGGTGTAAACCATGGGCTTTCTGTGCGTTGCATCTCTCCACAAGGCAGCTGTAGACTATCGGGCGAACGGCTCACTCCAGCATCAGAACTGCCTCTCAAATCTCCTTCTCCAAATCTCCTCTCTGCTTCTACTTGAGACCACCCCCACCGAGGGGTGGGGCTCAACGTCTCACTGACTGTGGCAATTAACGCCCTACTCATAACTTAATCATGCCCAGATGAACAGATGAGCTTAC
>PVKH010024995.1:0-13536 GCA_004027955.1 Chaetophractus vellerosus | reverse complement strand
CATAAGCAATATCAAACTGCCACAATAACAATAGGAAGAAATTGGAAGGTAAACAGGGGTCATGGATTGCAAACAGTTCTGAAAACCTGCAGGGTACACTCCATTACATTTTAAAATCTGAGAGTCATCTATAGAATGATGGTTTCTTCACCTCAGGCCTCACAGAGCAGGAGTATCATCCCTTCCAAGGGATTGCCCAGTGGCCAACTTCTTGGCTCCATCCTTTTTAAGCATCTGGATGGCCACCAAACTCTAGGCTTTACCATCCGAGAACACTGGGGTGACAGTCATACTCTCCCCAATCTCTGGGACACCTCCAAATGGTGGGGTAGTGACCTAACTCTCCCCCACCCCTAGGGGATGAGCTCTACCCTTTCTAAAGCCTAGGGTGGCAGCATTCTCTCTGAACAATGGGGTAGAAGGCCCACCTTCTTCAAATGCCAGGGTAAACTCACCCTTTCTGCACACATGGGTGGGGTCCCTCTCTTGGCTCAGAAGATGTCTTAAGTCAAGGCCTCAGCTTCCAGGTTTTGCCCTTGAAGTCATTTTTCTTTCAATCCCTCTTGTTTCTGTCCATTTTAGTTCAGGGTAATAGTGGTTTCGTTCATACAGATCTTGCAAAAAACTTGTTGGTTTAGCATGCAGGAACAAGAGTCCAAGCCATTAGACAGTAAGACTTTTCACAAATCCTTCCTGGATAACTGCAGTTCCAGCCCTAACTTATACTGAAAAGACTGGCTGGTTCCATGTTCAGTTAAATCTTCACATGAGGCTCTATTCTCTGGCAGGCTCATTCCTGGAATCTTGGAATTTCCCAAACCATCAATTCCTGGTTTCTTTGTGCTTAAGAGTTCAGTTGTCATCTTGTCCCTTTCCTCTCATATTGCACTATAAGCTGCAAGGAGAAGCCAGGCCACACTTTCTTTCTACATTTAGTTTAGAAATCTTGGCTAAATATCTAAGCTTATCACCTTCAAATTCTGCCTTCCATCTAATATAAGAAGTCAATTTTGTCAAGTTCTCTGCCACTGTATAGCAAAAATTGCCTTCCTTCCAGTTTGCAATGACACAGTCATCATTTCTGTCTAAGGCCACATCAGAAATATCTTTAGCATCCCTATTTTTCCCAACAGTCTCTTCAAATCAGTCTAGGCCTTTTCTATCAAGCATCTCACAATTCCTTCAGAATTTATCCCTTACCCACTTATAAAATCATTCTAAAATTTTTGGCATTTGCATAACAGAAGCATCCACTTTCCTGGTACCAATTTCTGTGTTAGTTTGCTAAAAGTTGCTGGAAGCAATATATCAGAAATGGGCTGGCTTTTATACTGGAATGTTATTAGGATTTAAAGCTTACAGTTCTGAGGCTGTGAAAATGTCCAAATCAAAACATCATCAGGGGGGTGGATGTGGCTCAAATGATTGGGCATCCATCTCCCATATGGAGGGACCTGGGTTTGATCTCCAGGACCTCCCAGGAAAAAAAAAGAAAAATATAGAAGGCACGCGGGCCTCATGCACGAGTGTCCCATCAAGCCCTGCAAGCAGGTGAGCCCCCAGGCCCCATGCATGGTGTGCTGTCAGGCCCCGCGGAGCCATGCAGCAAGATGATGACGTAACAGGAGAGTGACACAAGGGACAGCCAAGATGAGACCCGCCGAAAAACCAGGAATTAAGGTGATGCAGGTGGTAGGACACTTCTCTCCCACATCAGAGGTTCCCAGGATCGAATCCTGGTGAAGACAGGAGGATAAGGATGAGAAGAGAGGGCAGGAAACAGACACAGAGAATTGCCCAGCGAATGGACACAAAAACAGCAAAAATGGGGGGGGGCAGTTAAAAATTGATCTAAATAAATAAATAAATAAATAAATAAATAAATAAATAAATAAATAAATAAATACATCTTTAAAAACAAAACAAAACAAAAAAAAAACATCATCAGGAGACCAGCCACTGGCAATCCTGGAGTCCTCTCTCACGTGGCAAGGCACATGGAGGCATCTGCTTCTCTTCCAGGTCTCATTCCTTCAGCTTCTGCTGCTCTGTCTTGTGGCTTCCTTTCTCCTGGGTTCTGCTCTGGGTTCCTCATTCCTTCACTCTGTCCCTGCAGCTTTTTCTCTCTTTTCCGTTTTCAGTCCTCCAGCAAGAAGACCAAGACAAATCACTGAAGAAATCCAATCAAAGCCCCCTCTAACTGAATCCAATCCGATCAAAGGACCCCACACCCACAGGAATGGATTAGCTTCAAGAGTGTGATCTTTTCTGGCATCCACAAGAAGCTTCAAACTGTCACATATCTCTACCTTTGTTTCCTCTAATTGTGATCGTTCACATCTTTTTTTGTTCCAATATTGAACCTTTCTTTTCAATTAAAACTTATTTTACTTAGAGAACAGTATAAAAATCATAAAAGTGTACAGCATGAAGAATAAGCACTGAAGGGACACAGTGATGTAGTCAACCTCTCTATCAAAAACAAAAATCAGCAGCAAACTGGAATGCTCCTTCATGCCACCTCCGAGGCATTGTTCCCTTTTTCCACCCACAATCCTGATGGCTAAGGTTATAATACAGTTTTGCCTTTTTTTAACTTCATATAAATGAAATCATACTGAATATATTTCTGGCTCTTGTTTCTTGTGCTTAGTATTATGCTTGTGACTTTGTATGGCAATAGTTCACTTACATTCATTACTGTATAGTACTCTATTATATGCATATGCCATAAAGTATTTTTCCATTCAAATGTAGATAGGCCTTTCAGCTTTTACAACTTTTTAACCATGTCAAATACTGCTTCCGTAATCTTCCTGTACCTGTCTTTATCTTTTGGTGAACAAGTGTTTGCATTTCTGTCGATTACATTCCTTGAAGGGAATTACTGAGTCATAGGGTAGGCATATATATGTTGAGCATTTGTAGATCCTGTCAAACAATTTTCAAAGAGATTGTACCAATTTCCAGTCTCATAACAGTATATGAGAGTTCTAATTGCTAAAATCCTCGCTAGCAGTTGGCATTTTCCGTTTTTTTTTTTTTTTATTTTAGCCATTTCGGTCATGGAACTTAATTTATATTTTCTGAATGGCAAATGAAGTTAAGTACCTTATTATGCAGTTTTTATTTTATTTTATTATTTTATTTATTTTATTTCATTTCTTTTTTTTTTTTTTTTTGCTAAGTAACTGTGCAAGTTGCTTGCCCATTTTTACATTGACTTGCATGTGTTTTTGTTATTGATTTGTAGGTGTTCTTTACCTATTATTCATATAATTTATTTGTCAGTTATAGCTTTTTTCACTATCTGGATTATCTTTTTATTCTCCTAATAATGTGCTTAATTGACTGAAAATTCTTAGTTTTGATAAATAGTACATTTTGCGTGTGTGTTTTTTCATTTACCTAATAGAAGTTTATAAAAATACTTTCCTATATAAACTTCTAAAGTTTTTTCCTATATAAACTTGTAAAAGTTGTTTAACTTTTATATAAAAGCATTTAATCTACCTGGAATCCTGGATTTAATTGTGAACATTGGGTGAGATGATAGTCAAGATCTACTTTCCTCTTGTGTATTTATTTTCCCAACACCATGTATTAAAAGATTCCCCACTTGTATGCAATGCATATTTATCATAAATCAAGTTTTCTTGTTTGTGTGTGTTTCTGTTTCTAGATTCTCTATTCTGTTACATTTGGACAATTTGTCTATCCTTTTGTCAAAACCATATTCTCATAATTTTTTTCAATATTGCTTTACTAGTCTTAGCAATTTCATTTCCATATAATTTTCATAATTGGGCCTTCTATTTACATACATGTGTCCATACATAAACACACACAAAGACCGCTGCAATTTTGTTTATGATTGCATTAAATCTGAGGGGTTATTTGGACAAAATTGACATCATAATAATATTGAATCTTTTAATACAAAAGCATAGTATATGACCCTCTGATTGGGTTTTCTTTAATATATTTCACAATGTCTCATACGTTTTCATGTAGAGGTATGGCATAATTTTCCTACATTGGGTAATTGTTTAAAAATAGAAATACAAAATAGAAATTCAAGTGAACTTGCTAAATTCAGTTACTTTTTCTAATAGTTTAACTATTTGTTAATTTTAATTTTCCACATACATAATCATACCTTCAGCAAAAAAGCAGTTTTGTTTCCAATACTTATTACTTTTCATTGAACTGGCTAGGGACTCCAGCACAAAACTAAATAAAAGTGGTGATAAAATGTCATACTTCCCAATCTTAGTGTGGGAAGCATGGTGTTTGCTCTAGGTTTTGTAGGTAATCTTTGTTAAGTTAAGAAAATATCTTTCCATTCCCAGCTTGCTAAGAGATTTTTTTTTCAGCTTATGAGTAGGTTTTGAATAATAGAAAATATTTTGTCTGCATCTATTGATAAGATCATATAATTTTTTCATTTGTTCTGTTAATGAGTTATATTACATTCATTACTTTTCCAAATTATTAAATAACCTTTTATCCTTGGAAAAAGCCCAACTACAGACATTTTTCTTCTATGTTTATTAGAGAAATTAGCCTATGATTTTCCATTCTGGTCATCCCTACTCAGATTTTTAGATAAAATTTTGCTGCCTCATGAAATAAGTTGATAGATATTTATTCTTTTTCAATTTTCTGTAAAAGTCTAAGTAATATTGAGGGTGTTATCTCTTTCTTAAATATCAGGAAAAATGCTCCATCAAAAGTTTCTAAAATTGGAGAATTCTCCATTAAACCAAATGTTAATTATAGATTGTGTTTCTTTAATAAATTTAGGACTGTTAAAATATTCTCTTTCTTCTTGTGTTTTGGTGAGTTGATTAGCAAAGACTTTTGGTTCATTTCAATTATACTTGAAATTGTGTTGTCATGAAGTTTTTCACAAAAGCCCGCTGTATTTCCTTTTTCCTTTTAATACTGGTATTTTGTGCCATCTCTTTTTTCTTCAATAATCTTTCAGGGGTTTAGAAACTTTATTACTCTTTTCAAATGAGCAAGATTTGGCTCTGAGTATTTTCTCTATGGTATTTTTATTGTCTCTTTTATTAATTTCTTTTTTAATCAAGTCACTATTTCTATTTTCTTTGGTCTAATTTACTATCCCTTTCTAACTTCTTAAGATGGCTAATTCAATCACTGAATTTTCAATTTTTTTTCTTTGATAATATATTCCTTTAAGGCTATGAATTTCCCTGGGAAGCATAGTAATAGCTGCATTCCCTAAATACTAATATGCGATATTTACATAGCCATTCAGTTAAAAAATATTTCATCTTTGTCCTGTTGTTTCTTTTTTGACCAAAGGTTTATTGATTAGTATATTGCAAAATTTCCAAATATTTAGATAATTTTTAGTTATCTTTATTATTGATTTTAAACAATATACTCCATGTAATTTCAATTCTTTGAAATATTCTGAGACTTCCTTTATGTTCCAGCATTTAGAATATTTACCAAAACAACATGTAATCTGTGCCTTAAAGAAAATTTTATATTCACCTGTGTCTTTCGGTTTTGATTTCTTAATCTCCATTATTGTATTTTTCAGATGTGTTGTTCTTATTTGATCCTTTTTAGTAGTTTTATTTCTCTTCAGACATGCTTTACCTTTTCATACAATTTTGTGATATCTCCAATAATTGATCATGTCTAGGTTTGTTTCTATTTTCCACTTTTTCTTTTGATTATTTTCAGGTAATTTGTTTTCTCTTGTTTCTAGTACTTTTGATTAAATGCCAAACATTTTGTGTAGGAAAACATATAGAGGTATTTTGATGCTATGGATGATATTATAATACTCCAAAGAGGCTTTAACTGCTTCTGGCAGGCTATTGCATTCCTTTAAACTTAACCTTATTCTCAACCTAACTATTACCTAGACTTTGTACTTTATGAAGGATTGTGTTTTCCTTCATCTATATATGTAGGTTATAATCCTTCAAGAGTACTAATTGAAAGCCTGAGGTATTTACCCAAAACTCTCCTCCTTAATCATCTTTGAATCATAATTTTTTCCTGTCATCATCATGACACAGCCAGAAGCCCTGTCTACCTTTTCAGCCTACATCTGTGAATTTACAAAAACCTCAAGGAAAGAAAAATGCACCATACTTTGGGTTCAACATTCTATTTCTCCCTTTAATTCTTGATGTTTATAACTATCCAAAGCCTACATATATCCAGAAGAAACATCTGCAACAATCTATACTGTCATTGCCAAAAGTGGAAAACTGATTGAGAGCTTAAGATCATATTCTATGTGTGCCCTCAATTATCCACTTTAACAGAGTTCCTTGCAGATAGTAGGTGCTCAGCAAAATACATTGAAAGTATTTTTATGGTAGTAAAGATGTATTACTCAATTAATACTTTTATTATTGAAATTATAATTAAATGAATATTGCATCACTGTAATGAATGAAATAATACAAAGTAGTATAAATAATTAATGATCTCTCCTAATTGCTTTCTTCCTTTATCCCTTCATGACCAAACCCATGATAATAGCCTTTATATTTCCTTTTATCCTATACCCATATAAAATTGCATAAGCATATGTGCGTACATAAAAATCTTAGTTTGTCTATAAAAAATGGTTCTCATTCATTCTCACTTGCTTTTTCTACTTAAAAATTTATTCTGTCTTCTCTCCACATTACCAGAAATAGACTTGACTCCTTTGAATCATTCTCAATATGATATAGTATGAATGACACCAATCACAAAAATGTACTTTGCTCTGTTTTGATGAGAATTTAAATTTTTCATTTTAAGTGTTGTGATGGTTAAGTTCATGGGTCAACTTGGCCAGGTTATGGTGTCTAGTTGTTTGGTTCAGCAAGCACTGGCCTGATTTTTACTGTGAGGATATTTCATGGACTTTAAACATTAGTTAGTTGATTGCATCTATGGCTGTACACATCCACAATCAACTTAGGAGACTGCTTTCAACAATGAGAGAAGTCTCATCCAATCAGGTGAAGACCTTAAAAGGATAAGTGAAGTTTTCAACAGTTAGAAGAGAGACTTTCCATTTCTACCTCAGCCAGCCAGCTTCTCCTGGGGAACTCATCAAAAACCTTCATGAGGTTGTATGATCTTCTTATATATCATGGATATTAAACCCTTACCAGATATGTGATTGCCAAATATTTTCTCCTATTGAATCGACTACATTTTCACCCTTTGAAAAAGTTCTTTGAGGTGCAAAAGTGTTGAATTTTGAGGAGGTCCCATTTGTCTATTTTTCCTTGTGTTGCTCGTGCTTTGGGTTTAAGGTTTAAGAAACTACTGCCTACCACAAGATCTTGAAGATATTTTCCTACATTTTCTTCTAGGAGTTTTATGGTTGTTGTTTTTATATTTAAGTCCTTGATCCATTTTGAGTTAATTTTTGTATAAGATGTGAGATAAGGGTCTTCTTACTTTCTTTTGTATATGGCCATCCAGTTCTCCCAGCATTATTTGTTTAATAGACTGTTTTGGCCCAGCTAGGTGGGCTTAACAGCCTTGTAAAAAATCACTTGGCTGTAGATGTGAGGGTCAATTTCTGAGTTCTTGATTTGGTTCCATTGGTCAATCTGTCTGTCCTTATGCTAGTACTGTTGCAGAAATCTGATCCCAAAAACCTCAAGCCACATACGGAGGAGAGGAGGATTATAATTTTATTATGTGCGGGCCCAGAAAACAAAGCAGTTTCCAGTTACTGGGCCTCTAACAACAGTTTTCATGGGCTTATATAAGTTTCTCTTCATTGGCTAGCAGGTTGTTAAGCGAAAGAGAAAATTCTTAAGGTGAGCTGGCAGGCAGTTAAAATATTTTCTGGCCTAGCTCAGGGTCATAAGAAAAGGAGTTATTCTTTGTTTAGGTCTGCAAGACTAAGTTCAAAGAGGCTTACCTTGCTAAAGTTGGCCTATAGAAAAGTGGAGGAGGAGAAAGGGAGAGTGAGACTGTTTGTTTTTCTAAAGCTGTAAATTAAATTCCCGCAGGGGGGCGTTGGGGCCCTGTACTTTCCTTATCAGTACCATGCTGTTTTTACCACTGTAGCTAAGTAATATGCTTTAAAGTCAGGAAGTGAGAGTCTGCCAACTTCATTCTTCTTTGTTAAGACATTTTTTGCTATTTGGGCATCTTATCCTTCCAAACAAATTTGATTATTGGCTTTTTGATTTCTGCAAAAAAGACTGTTGGGATTTTTATTGGGATTGCATTGAATCTGTAAATAAGTTTGGGTAGAATTGACATCTTAATGATATTTAGTCTTCCAATCCATGAACACAGAACATCCTTCCATTTTTTAAACTCTTCTTCAGTTTCTTTTAGCACTGTTGTTGCTTTCTGAATACAGGCCCTTTATGTCCTTAGTTAAGTGTACTCCTAAATATTTGATTGTTTTAATCGCTATTATAAATGGATTTTTTTTCTGATTTCCTCCTAAGATTGCACATCAACAGTGTATAGAAACGCTATTGATTTTTGCATGTTAACCTTGTATCCTGCCACTTTGCTGAATTCATCTATTAATTCTAGTAGCTTTGTTGTGGATTTTTCAGGATTTTCTAGATATAGGATCATGTCATCATGTCATCAGCAAACAGTGAAAGTTCCTTTCTTATTTGGGTGCCTTTTATTTCTTTGTCTAGACTAACAGCTCTAGCTAGAACTGCAATATTATTCAATAGTGAATAATAATGGTGACAGCAGGCATCCTTGTCTTGTTCCTGATCTCAGCAGGAAAGCTTTCTGTCTTTCACAATTGAGTACAATGCTAGCTGTAGGTTTTTCATATGTGCACTTTACCATATTGAGAAAGCTTCCTTCTATTCCTATCTTTGGAGTGTTTTTATCAAGAAAGGAACCATGATATATAAAGACATCATACAACTCAACAATAAAAAGATAAAGTATCAGTTTAAAAAATGGGCAAAAAACTTGAAAAGACAACTGTTCAAATAAGAAATACATATGGTGAGGAAAAACATGAAAAAATGTTCAACATCACTAGCAATTAGGGAAATGCAAATCAAAACTACAATGAGATATCATTTCACAAGTATTAGACTTGCTGCTATTAAAAAGTCAGAAAACTGTAAATGTTAGAGAGTATGTGAAGAGATATGAACCCTTATTCACTCTTGGTGGGAATGTAGAATGGTACAACCACTGTGGAGGACTGTCTGGCAGTTCCTAAAGAAGTTGAATAATATAGACTTGTCACATGACCCAGCAATACCACTACTGAGAACAGTGACATGAACAGACATCTGCACACCGATGTTCATAGCAACATTAGTCACCATTGCCAAAAGTTGGAAACAACTCAGGTGTCCATCAACTGATGAATGGATAAACAAACTGTGGCATATACACAGATGGAACATTGTGCAGAGGTAAGAAGAAATGAAGTTGTGAAACATATGACAACATGGATGAACCTGGAGGACATTATGTTGAGTGAAGCAAGCCAGACACAAAACAACAAACACTCTATGCCCTATTATGAACTAAATATATTATGTGAAATATAAATATATTATGTGAAATATGAATGAGAATTGCCTATTTCTTTGAAACTGAACAAATATAAGTTAATACTACAAAATGTTAACATCAGACAAAAAGAAACCATTATACTAAGTGAAGGAGACCAGACACAGAGCACTACATATTCAGACCAGACTCATTATACTACATATTCATTTATATAAAATGAAAATATAAATCAATTTATAAAGATGAAATGTGATTAGTGGTTATGTAGGTCTGAAGAAGGAATGCTAAGTGGTGTGCAGTTTATCTTTTTTGGAGTAATGAAATTGTTCTCAAATTTTTGAGATGATGAATGTACAATACTGTGATTATACTAAAAACCATTGGTTATACACTTGGAATAGAATAGCCAGAAACAGCAGCTATATACAGTGGGAGAAGCATAGAGAGCTTGAGAGGTGAGGAATTTTCTTGTTTGTTTGTTTGACTGCTTTTAGTTTATTATTATTATTGAAATAATGAAAATGCTCTAATAATGATTGAAGCAATGAACACACAACTATGTGATTATACCAAATACTGTTGATTGTATACTTTGGATGAATTGTATGCTTTATTAATATGTATCAATAAGGTTGAATTGTTAAAACAAATAAACAAAATAAAAACTTCCTTGGAGTTCCCAGCTTGTGGTCTGCCCCACAGAATTTCAACTTGCCATCCCCACAGTCACATGAGACAATTTTTACAAAGATCTCATAATATTTACAGATATAGCCTGTCTGTTTCCCTAGAGAACCCTAACTAATACAGCCTTGGTAATGAGAGTGGTTCTTGTAAAACAGAATCTTAAGGATGACATTTCTGAATGGTTTTGGGGTTTGGGGAATTGGTTCTCTAATTTTATTGGATTCAAAGGCACTAAGGACTCTATTTCCAATAATCAAAATGGTACTGATAGTCTATTGTGTGAGTTAGCAATAAAGATATGCAATATATCAGCATTGGATGTTTGCTCAAATGCTTATAAGAGGCAAGGCCCTGAGTGAGAGTGTTTTTGACACCTTAACAGAGTTTTGTGGGGTTAAGATGTTAAATCCTGTTGACTCATTATTCATAAATACACTGGAGACAGTTATGAAAGAAAGAGATGAGCTGAAAGCTTCAAATTCAAAACATAAGTACTGCATGAAGAAGTGAAAGTTTCTGTGCACGCTCTGAAAGAAAATCTTATTTCATTTGGCCAAATAGTTGAGATTTCTGAAAATCAGACCCAGAGTCTCCTAGTGTGAATGGCTAAATCACAACATATAATAAATTCCCAAAATTGCAGGGTGTCTGCTTTTAAAGTGAGGGAATTTATTGGAAAGGAATGGAACCTTGAATATTGGAAGGGGGCAAATGGATTTATATGGATGGCAATGGGAGCCTTGAAACCTTAGATTCTGCAGAGTTTTTGCCAAATAAAAAGTAGCAAGTACTCTCAACTTCTTGGTAAGGCATTTGTGTTTCAAAGGATGGGGGATAAATATGAGAAAAATACAAGGGCTTTCCACTTCCATGAAATTTCTAGATGCCCAGTGGTGTGGGGCATGTTGAGATATCCCTTTTAAAGTGAAGGATAAGCTATTGCACCTGGCCCCTACTACAATCAAAACAGAGGTACAATGCCTAGTTGGCCTCTTTGGATTTTGGAGACAACGTATTTTTCACTTGGGTGTGCTCCAGCACATTTAACAAGTAACCTGAAAAGCTGTTAGCTTTGAGTGGGAACCAGAACAAGAGGACTCTGTGACAAGTCCAGACTGCTGTGAAAGCTACACTGCCACTTGGACCATATGATCCAGCAGACCCAATGGGGCTGGAAGTGTCAATGGCAAATAGAGATGCCATCTGGAGACTTTGTCAGGCATTTATAGGAGAATCACATGCAGACCTTAGGATTTTGGAGTAAAATCCTGCCATCCTCTGCAGCTAACTACTCTCCTTTGGAGAAACAGCTTTTGGCCTGCTAGTGGGCCTTAGTGGATACTGAATTCTTAACCATGGGCTACCATGAATTGCTTATCATGAACTGGGTGTGGTTTGACACACCAAGCCATAAAGTTGGGCATGTACAGAAGCAGCCCATCATAAAGTGGAAGTGGTATATACAAGATAAGCCTCAAGTGGGTCTTGAAGGCACAAGTAATTTACATAAGGAAGTGGCCCAAATGCCCACGGTCATCACTCCTGCCACATTACCTTCTTTTTCCCAGCCTACCACTATGGCCTCTTAGGGAGTTCCTTAAATCAGTTGACTGAGGAAGAGAAAATTCAGGCCTTATTTACAGATGGTTCTGCACAATATGCAAGTAACACCTAAAAGTGGACAGCTGCAGCACTATGGGCCTTTTCGGGGATATCCCTGAAGGTCAGTGGTGAGGGGAAATCTTCCCAGTAGGTGGAATTTTGAGTATGGCATCTGGTTGTTCATTTTGCTTGGAAAGAGAAATGGCTGGAAGTGCATTTTGTATACTGACTTAGGAGCTTGGATGGTCAGGGACTTGGAAGAAACATGGTTGGAAAATTGATGACAAATAGGTCTGGCAAAGAGGTATGAGGACAGACCTTTCTGCGTGGGCAAAAAAATTGAAGATATTTGTGTCCCACATGATTGCTCACCAAATTGATTTCTGCAGAGGAATATTTTAGTAATCAAGTAGCTAAGATGGCCCATTTTGTGGATAGCATTCAGCCTCTTTCTCCAGCCACTCCTGTCATTGCCCAATGGGTTCATGAACAAAGTGGCCAAGGTGGTAGGATGGAAGTTATGCATGGGCTCAGCAACATTGTCTTCCTCTCACCAAGGCCGACTTGGCTATAGCCACTGCTGAGTGCCCAATATGCCAGCAGCAGAGACCCACACTTAGTCCCAATATGGCACCATTCCCCAAGATGATCGATCAGCTTGCATCCTGGTGGCAGGTTGATTACATTGGACCACTTCCATCATGGAAGGTACAGTGATTTGTTCTAACTGAATAGACACATACCCTGGATATGGATTTGCACTCCTTGCACGCAATGCTTCTGTCAAAACTACCATCCATGGACTTACAGAATGCCTTATCCACTGTCATTGTATTCTACACAGCATTGCTTCTAATCAAGGAACCCACTTTGCAACAAATGAAGCATAGAAATGGGCACATACTTACGGAATTCATTGGTCTCACCATGTTCCCTATCATCCTGAAGCAGTTGTATTAATAGAATAGTGGAATGGTCTTTTGAAGACTCAATTACAGTGCCAACTATGTGGCAATACCTTGAAGGGCTATGGCAATGTTCTCTAGGAGTCTGTGTAATCACCAAATCAGCATCCACTCTATGGTGCTGTTTCTACCATAGCCAGGATTCATGGGTCCAGGAATCAAGGGGTGGAAATGGGAGTGGCACCTGACTTTTACCCCTAGTGATGCACTGGAAAAAATTTGCTTCCTGTCCCTGTAACCTTAAAGTCCACTGGTCTACAAGTCTTAGTTCCAAAAAGAGGAGAGCTTCCACCAGGAGACACAATGATTCTATTGAACTAGAAATTAAGACTGCCACCTAGCCACTTTTGGTTACTCACACCTCTGAATCAACAGACAAAGAAGGGAATTACTGTACTGGCTAGGGTGATTGATCTTGACAATCAAGTGGAAATAGGATGCAACTCCACAATAGAGATAAAGAAGTGTTTGCCTGGAATACAGGATATCCCCAAGGGTGTCTCTTAATGCTACCAAGCTCTGTGATTGAAGTCAATGGAAAATTGCACAACCCAATCCAGGCAGGACTACTAATGGCCCATAGACTTCAGGAATGAAGATTTGTGTCACCCCACCAGGTAAAGAACCATGGCAAGCAGAGATTCTTACTGACAGTAAAGGGAACATAGAATGTGTAGTGGAAGAAGGTAGTGATAAATATGAACTATGTCTAAGTGACCAGTTACGGAAATGAGGATTGTAATAGTTTTGAAGATTTCTT